>MU745653.1:70184-83441 GCA_026770625.1 Nicotiana glauca
GAAGATGGACTTCGGCTAGTGTTTGCTGCATCTGGGCTTTGCACGACAATGTTGCCTGCATCAATAAGCTTCTGGATTGCATTCTTCAGATTCCAACATTTCTCTATGTCGTGCCCCAGGGCACCTGAGCAGTATGCACACCTTTGAGAAGGATCAAACTTCTTTGGAAGAGGGTTCGGCATTTTTATTTGAGTCGGCTTTAACATGTCCAATGTCCTTAACTTCTGAAACAGACTGGAATATGATTCTCCCAATGGAGTGAAGGTTTTCTTCTTCCATAACCTCTCATTCTTAAATGCCGGATTGGGCCGAAAACTTGATTCGAGGCATTTTTGTTAAGCTCGCGGGGGTAGATGCGCATTTTGAGGAGCTGGGTACTGAGAATGTGATGGGCGACTTTGGGAGTTCTGTAGAGAGAAGTAGCATCGGGGAGGGTCATCTAATTTACAAGGATAACCAAGGGGACGATGTCGAGGCTGGAAGTGTTGATCAGGAAAACCTATCGGATTGTCTTTTCCGTTCCTCTTTCTTCTAACCAAGCTTACTGGTACGTTCTGAATGGCCTCTGAACAACTCATGATTTTGCCTGACTTAATTCCTTCTTCTACTACTTCTCCCATTTTTAACACATCATTGAAAGGCTTTCCCAGGGTCAGGATCAAATGACTATAGTAGGTGGGTCCCTGGGCCTGTAGAAAAAGCTTGACCATTTCTTTTTCGCTAATCAGAGGACTGACTCAAGCAGCTTGCTCCCTCCATCTGAGCCCAAACTCATTAAATCTTTCCTCCGGCCTCTTTTCCATTTTAGACAGCGAGGAGCGGTCTGGGGTAACACTCGATTTGCATTGAAAGTATCGGACAAAATCTTGAGCCATGTCACCCAATGTAAGCCACTTATCGATATTTTGACGGTCATGCCAGTCCAAAGCTGCCCCAGTTAGGATTTTACTGAAATATGCCATCATCAAGTCATCTTTCTCTTCAACAATCCTCATTTCATTGCAATAGACCCTCAGGTGGACAATCGGATCTCCACGCCCATCATACAAGTTAAATTTTGGTACTTTGAACCCTGCAGGTAGGCGGGCGTCATGTGGCACAATCAATTCTTTGCGAGTCATGCTACCCTGACCTCCCACTCTTTGCTTGTCCCTTAAGGACTGTTCTGTGCTTTTCAACTTCCTGTGTACCCCATCTCGCCCTTCTCTTCCTGTAACCTTTTCATTTCCCGCATGAAGCTCATCCCGGGAGCTCCTCTTGTATGAATCAAGGACCTTACGAGAAACCTATGGGGAAATAATATTAGGCATTATGAGCTTTGAGTGGGTATTATTTGTTTGGGGTAGTGGATATGACATGAGGGTAATTTCGGAAAGAGGTAATTGGAGGATAAGGGATGGAGCTACCAGGGTGGTTGGAAAAGTTGTGATAAGCGGGTGTATTTGGAGAATATGGAGGATCATCTGGCATTGTGTTGGGAGTTTGGGTAAGGGCAGCATCTGGAAAAATCGACGGTGGCGGGGGTGGTGCCTTCCCAGTCATCCAGGCCTGATACATGTCTGCCATGTGTTGTCTTAACATCTGTACCTCTTCAACCAACCCACTTTTCTGTTCAACCAATTGCTTTCAGGCCCCGGTGTCAACCAACCTAGTTTTGTTATTGTCTGCCATTGCCTTTTGTCGTTGTATTGTAGAGAGGTGTTACCACTTGAAAACTACAAACCAACCACCTTTCTGCTATGAGTACAACAAAATGAAGCCATTACATTAGCGTTAGGGCATTTATCAGGTAATAATATCACATTGCGTACAATGCACCTATCAACAATTAACGATTCTAGAATGACTTAGAGGGTCATAAGGTCACTTGGCATCATCCCAATTTGTTCATTTTAACCTCTCTCCTTTCTTTGCTTTTCTAACACTTGTTTGCTCGGTCATTTTGCTTCACCTTTTTCCTTTGTGATTATCGCTCTTTTTCTTCCCTCTTATTTCTCACATCCCATGATTTCATCTCTTTTTTCCCTCTTTTTTTCCTTTAATAAATAAAAAAATCGATTTGATCGAACTCTATGTGGGTTGCCTACGTATCATGACCCCGCATGAATCAGATCTTTGCGTAGTTCTGGAAGATCAAGAAAAAAGCAAACAAACTAACAATTTCTTTTTTTTTAATGACTACACTGATGAGAAAAGAGAAATAAAAGAAGCAAATTCTTTTTTTTTGGAATTTTCTAGACTTAATGTTCTATGACTTATTCTAAACTCAAGCTTAACGGGCATCTTTTCTTTTGAAACAAATAACTCTATTAAGGAAAAATCCTAGAAGAGAAAAATATTTTTGACTCTTTTTTGTTTTTTTTAAGGGAGAAAATCTAAAAATAAATCAAAGAAAATTTATTTTGGATTTTCGTTTCATATCCTGAGGAAAAATTTCGAAACAAGAAATGAAGAAGATAAAAAAAAATATTTTTGGTTTTTAGATTCTTTAATTAACTAAGGGAGAAACTCTGGAAATAAACCAAAGAAAAAGTAAAAAAAAATCTATTATGTACAATGTCCTAAAATTTTAGTAAAAATAAAATAATTTTTTTAATTATTTTTTTTATTAATTTCCAAAGAGGAACCTCAAACGAAAATTTTTTTGGCTTTTGGAATTAAAATATTAAAGAAAACTCATAAAGAGATACCAAAAGATAAAAACCATATTTTTAAATTTTTAGTTCTAGTATCTTAAAGGAAATATAAAAGCAATTTTTTTTTTTTAATTCTAAATATTAATTTCCTAAGAAAACCGCCTTAAAGGAATTTTTTTTTTCATTTCTAAAGGAAACTTCTAACAGAAATGTAAAATGCAAAATCTCTTTTTTTTTTTGGATTTTTGAGATTAATACCTTAAAGAAAACTTTTAAAGGAACTAAAGAAAAATTCTCTTCTTCTTTTTTGAATTTTTGTCCTAATATGGTAAAGAGAATATAAAAACACTTTTTATTTTAAGTCCTAGATATTACTTGCCTAAAGGAAGAACCATCTAAAAATATTTTTTCTTTTCTACAACTAATATTCTAAAGAAAATTCCCAACGAAAATGTAAGATGCAATTCTCTTTTTTTTTTAATTTTTAATTTATTACACACCTTTTCAAATGCAAAAATAGAAAATACAATAATAATAATAATAAAACTCGACATTACTTTTCAAAACTAAAAGGTAAAAGATGGCGTAAAATAAAATTTAAAAAAAACGGACTCAAAACACAAAGGAACAGAAAATCTTCTTGTAATCCACATTCTGAATGAGTGATCCTGGCTAGATGTCCTAGGCTCTGTCAAGCTCCAGCTCCGTTAAGTAAATTCACACATGTATGAAAATAAAAACTCAAACCAACACTAGGTGAGACAATAATACTCGCTACTGGACACATACAAGACATGATTGAGGCTATTTTTGCAAAATGACTTATTTAGCCAAAAGGTGGCTAGAAGTGCAAAATTTAGCTAGGACCTCGCAAAGCCAAGAATCTAAGATTTGCTAGGAAGACCGGATCCTATGTGGTTTGCCTACGTATCCCACCCCAGGAGACGAGAATTAGGTTCGCGTAGTTCGGGCAGATTGGATACAGATGAAAAATTAAACAAAACAACTAACTTAAAGAAAATATGTTTTTTTCTTTTCCTTGAAAATGATGAAATATGCCAACTCTTTTTTTGGATTTTATTTTTCCTCTTTTTTGATTTTTGATTTTTGAAAGATAATAAAAATGCAAAATCTTTTGAATTTTTTATGTTTTTTTTTTCCTTTTTGGTATTTTTCTTAATAAAATGCAACAAAAATATAACTAGACCCCACTTGCTTTATTTTCGCACTTCACCCTCTTTTTTATTTTTTCCTTTTTTTTATTTTTCATTTTTTATTTGCCCTCAACTATCCTTAGTCTTCCAAATGATCCTTTTACCCTCGAATAAATGCAACATGTAGCACATAGGATGTATCAAGATGGTCTGTTATTTTGGGTACACCTGTCCTAGACGGACCCAACCCCTGTGTTGAGTTACCTAAGTCATATGCACGTGATGCAAATAAGCGCTCCTATTGAGGATCCGGCATGGAGTCAAGTTATTCTAGGTTCAAAACCTGGGTATGTGTTCTAGACTGTGTACCNTTAATAGAATAGGGAGTCTCAACCAGTAAGCACATCCCCGGAGATGAGAAGAGAAGGATTTCGGCACAGTTTATATACAGTTCAGAGAATATCAAAGCGGTAAACATTTAGCACATTAAGCATGAAACATGTAGGAAAATCAGATATATCTAAATACAACAATTTATCTAAGCTCGAATTCTGAACCCTGAACAAAATGTTCTGGGTTATTTTTCCCCAGCAGAGTCGCTAGAGCTGTCACACCTCCTTTTTCACTTACTACACCCCGTGAAGGGTATAATAAAAGGAGTTTCTCCAATTAAAGGACAATCGGAACGGAATTTATTATTAAAATTCAGAGTCGCCACTTGGGAGATTAATGGTGTCCCAAGTCACCGGTTGAATTTCGAACCGAGGAAATTATGACTCTGTTAACAGTCCGCGAATCAGAAATCCGAGTAAGGAATTCTATTAATCCGGGAGAAGGTGTTAGGCATTCCCGAATTCTGTGGTTCTAGCACGGTCGCACAACTGTTGTATTTGATTTTATCTGATTTCAAAACATGTTCTAACCTATGTGCCTTTTATTAATAACCCACTATTATTATATATTTATTTTTAATAAGAATTGCAACGTCGTAAAAACGTATCTCGAACCACGTCGCACCAGTGCACCCATGGCTTTTGACACATTTCGACTTCGTTAAGATTTAGATTTGGGTCACATAAATGTGCACCCCTATTTAGGAAGGTAATATTATTAAAATATGCGCCTAAAGCAACTACGCGTTAACAACTTTGCGAGGGCCATGGAATTCGCTAAATGGCACGCCTCGGAATCTAAGGATCAATTCAAGATTAAATAATTGAGGGCCTTGCAATTGTGAGTTTTGTTCGGCACGGCACACCTCGATCTGTTCTAACAAAGGGTTTCAAACTAACTCACGAGGGCCATAAATTGTTATTGGCTTTGAATGGCACACCTCAACTTATACTCAACTAAAAAAAACTACGGATGTTCATATTCATAGGCCAAATTATTGAATTCTTTCACTAGTAAGCTAGTATATCGATTAAGCAAAAAGATCACTGTTTATTAAGCATATGACGGTAATAGCTCACCTACACAATTCAATGGCATTTCGTAATGAATTAAACCATATCTGACTACATGAAAGATTAACTATAAGGAAAACAGAAACTAAAAAAACAAACTAAAATGAAGACAAAAGTAATGGAAAGGAAACCAAAAGAGGCGGACAATGAAAAGACAGAAAGGAACGAATGATGCCAAACAACTCGACAAAGACATTCAGATATGAAAAAGATAAAGAAAGACGTGTTAAGCTTGTGTTTTCCCAGCCGACGCGCACACGACCTTGTCATGATATTAACATGAAACAAGCAAAATTACACATGGGCATATAACTGGAGCAGCAAGAATGAACGAACCAAAAGCCTTTCTCATTTCCTTTCTTCTATCATCAAAATTATTATCCCAAATCTTCATAAACACAAGGAAACAATAGCACTAAAACTACGAAAGTGATTAAATAGAACACAAAGATCACACATATCTACTTAAGCGTACGTTTGGAAATAACTTAATAAAAGGGTATAAAAATCAGTAGAAATCAGTTTCGAAATGTAACCAAACCCAATTTAGCATGTACGCTAGTTTACCACAGATCTAACTTAACCAAATTGCACACTAAGATAAGATTTCAAGGCACAGAAGATAACCATCCTTATCAATTCATTCACAAGAATAATACAAGACACATTGAAAAAGAAAGTTGGAACAGACCTCTACTGCTGCTAGTGTTCAACGTATACAATGAAAGGAGGTTTCCAAACAAGCGTGACGGGCTACTGATGCGAACCTCGACCCAATGACAAACCTAGAATCAGCAGTTGAACGACAGCCTCAAACCGTTTCCAACATCTCAGATCCAAAATAGCTCGTCGGAGAACTTCTACCTCGACTAGTAGCTAGCGACGACGAATTCGAAACTTGACTTCGAGGTTCGACCGGTTAGAACAGGGCAGAAACAGGCTATTTAGGCTGATTTTCTAGATTGTTTTTCACGATTGTGTTGCTGTTTCCGGCGATGGAGCTTACTACTGGTCGTGGACTGGCTAGCGATGGAGGACGAGTGGTCGACTGGTCAGCTGGGCATGGAGGGGGCTGGTGGTGGCTGCTGCTGCTGGTTCGACGGAGCAGCAGCGGTGGTTGTTTATGGTTGCTGCGGGACGTGAGGTTGGTCGACATGAGGCGAGCTGTTTCAGGTGGTCGATGGAAATGGAGATGTGGCTGTTCAGCGACGTGGGTGGCGAAGAAGCAGAAGTGGCGGACAACAGGTGGTCGTTAGGATTTTGTTAGGGGTTGTTCATGGAGTTTTGGTATTTTGGAAGAAGAAGAAGAATAGTCACGGCTGAACAATGCCTTAGGTATCAAATGTGTTCCAAATGTGTCCTAAGGTCTAAGGTCTGTTTTCTGCGGCTGAAGACTAAATGTAGTATATATAGGTTTAGGTCTAGGTTTTAGGGTAGTGGGCTTGAGTATTGGGCTTGGGTATTGGGTTATCCGAATTTTAGGCCTAAAAATGGGTCGTTTGAACCCAAATATTATTCTTTCCTCGCAACAGAGAATAAAAAATACAATCTTATTTAATTAATCCTACGTAGGCAAAATAACTATTAAAATGAGATTGACAATTAAAACAAAACTATTTTTGGGTATTTTTTTCAAGTTTAAAATGACTACAAAACATTAATGAAACTATATTCTTTTTGCATTTTCGAAATTATATAAAGATAAAAATAAGGTACTATTTTTGTATTTTTTAAGGATTATATTAAAAAAAAAATAGGTTCAAAGGAACATATCCTTCTAAAAATATCTAATACATGATTAAAATAGAGTAATATGCAACCATTTTTATATTTTTCATTTTTATGATGAAAATAAAGTAAAGAAGTCAAAATAGTTGAAATAGCTATATTAGGCCTAAATTAAATATTTACATGCTAAAATATAAAAAATCTTGGGGAGGGTAAAAAATCACACGTCTACAGTAATATCGCACAATAACTTATTTTTGCGTAGCCATTCTTATCAAAGTTGTTCCTTTCCTATCTTCAAGAAAGTCGAGATTTACCCGCATCTCTTCTTTATTTGACTTTTCGGTTGCTTGAGCGTATCTCGTCCTTGGCTCTCCTATTTTAACTGGAATTAAGGATTCAGTACCGTACACGAGTGAGAATGGTGTCTCTCCTGTACTTATTTTTTCTGTTGTTCGGTAAGCCCACAAGACTCCAAGTAGCACCTCTGACCACTTGTATTTTGACTCCTCTAGTGTTTTCTTCAAGTTATTAATAATAACTTTATTTGGTGATTCAGCTTGCCCATTGGGAACTGGATGATAAGGTGTCGTAGTAATCCTTTTAATTTGCCGACTCTGAAAGAACTCTGTAATTTGCGCACCTATGAACTGCGGTCCATTATCGCACACAATCTCTTTTGGAACTCCAAACAGACATATGATGTTTCGCCAGATGAAGTCTCTTACCTCTTTTTCTCGTACCTGTTTGAAGCCACCTGCTTCTACCCACTTAGTAAAATAATCAATGAGTACTAATAGAAATCGTACCTTACCTTTGGCTTGTGGTAGCAGACCCACGATATCCATCCCCCACTTCATAAAAGGCCACGGTGCAACAACCAGAAGTAATAATTTTGCTGGTCGATGCATGTTGTTACCACACCTTTGGCACTTGTCACATTTAGCCACAAAATTTCTGCTTCTTTTTCCATTTTTGGTCAGTAGTACCCTGCTCTAATTAAAGTTTTCACCAAGGATCTTCCTCCGGCGTGATTTTCACAATGTCCCTCATGTACTTCTATCATAACATATTCCATTTGAGAAGGTCCAAGACACCTTGCGAGAGGGCCTCCAAATATTTTTTGATATTGATTGCCCCGATATAAATAGTAACGAGCAGTATTTTGATGAAGTGTCTGAGCTTTTTTCTTTTCTTCACGTAGTATTCCATACTGCAAAAAACTGACAATATTGTTTCTCTAATCCCAAGTTAAATTATTGAAATTTACCTCGTTTTGATCATGATCGAGTACCGAATGAAAGAAATGTATTACGGAAGTGTTCTCTTCATTTGTCACTTCTGCAGCAGATGCAAGATTAGCTAACGCATCTACTTCGGCATTCTCATCTCTTGGTATCTGCACAATTTTCCAAGCTTGGAATTGCGTAATTAAATCTAGTGACTTTTCTAGATATTGTTGCATCCTCATCTCTCTAGCTATATAAGTCCCCTGCATTTGGTTAATTACGAGTTGCGAGTCGCTTTTGATTATGACATGCTCTATTCCGAGCTCTCGTGCCAACTCTAGACCTGCAATCACAACTTCATATTCTACTTCATTATTAGTAAAAGGATAACATTTTATGGCTTGTCGTATAGTCTCTCCCGCATGTGGGGTCAGGAAAATGCGTAACCCTGCTCCTTTTTACATTTGAAGATCCATCAGTAAATAAGATCCAAGTACCTGGATTAGACCTGTTAAATACTTGCAGTTCTTTTTTTGCTTCTACTACCATCCCAGGGCTAAAATCTGCAACAAAATCTGCTAAAACCTATGACTTTATTGCAGTTCTAGGTTTATATGTGATGTCATATTCACTTAGTTCTATAGTCCATATGGCCAACCTACCTGATAACTCTTGTTTATGAAATAAATTACGTAAGGGGTAGGCAGTTACTATAGAGATAGGATGACATTGAAAATAAGGCCTTAATTTTCTAGATGCCATAATTAATGTTAGTGCAAGTTTTTCTAAATGAGGATATCGAGTTTCGGCATCCAATACAAACTTGCTAACATAGTAAATTGGAGATTGTTTACCTCGGTCCTCTCGAACCAATACTGCACTTACCGCCACTTTCAAAACAACGAGGTAGATGAGTAGTTTTTCCTCGTCCTTTGGTTTGGCCAGCAATGGTGGGTTTGACAAGTACACTATTAAATTTTTGAGCACTTATTGAAATTATTCAGACCATTCAAATTGATTTTACTTTTTCAAGGCTAAAAAGAACTTAAAGCATTTTTCGATGATTTGGAAATAAATCTTCCCAACGCTGCTATTCTACCTGTTAATCTCTGAACTTCTTTTTTACTCGTAACTATATTTGGTATTTATTCAATAGCCTTAATCTGCACGGGATTTACTTCAATTCCACGGTTAGAAACAAGGAATCACAAGAACTTACCTGACGACACGCCAAATGAACATTTCTCAAGATTTAACTTCATGTTGAATTTGCGAAGAATCTAAAATGTATCTGAAAGGTGTTGAATATGATCCCCTGATTTTTATGATTTTACTAGCATATCATCTATATAAACCTCCATGGTTTTTTCTAAATGTTCTTGAAACATCTTGGTCACTAGCCTGTGGTACGTGGCCCCAACATTCTTTAGACCGAATGGCATAACTTTATAGCAGTAAGTGACCCTATCTATAATAAAGGAAGTTTTTCATCATATAGAGGATCCATTTTTATCTGGTTATATCCTGAATAGGCATCTAAAAAACTTAATAGCTCATGTCCTGTAGTAGCATCAATTAGTTGATCTATGTGCGGTAATGGAAAAGAATCTATGGGAAAGCTTTGTTTAAATCAGTATAGTCTACACAAACTCTCCACTTACCATTCTTTTTGGGAACTACTATAGTATTAACTAACCAATCAGGATATTTTACCTCGCGGATAGACCCAATTTTTAAGAGCTTTTGTACTTCATCCTGAATTACCTGATTCTTGAAGGGCCCTTGCTTTCATTTATTTGTTTGACAGGTGTATATGTTGGATCTTCATTCAGCTTATGGCTCATTACCTCCGGTGGTATACCTGTCATATCTGAATGCAACCAAGCAAAACAATCGGCGTTAGCTTTTAAAAATTCAAGTAACTTAATTTTCATCTCCGGGCTGAGGTTGGTTCCACTGTAGACTTTTCTGTCCGGCCAATGTACAAATAATACCACAGCTTCCAGTTCCTCGATTGTTGTTTTGATGCTTTCATTTTCTTCTGGTTCTTGTATAGTATCAGGCCTTGAGTCTACATCTGTTTGTCCGTATATAATTCAAGCTTGTGTTGTTAAATCCTCAACTGAATTCTGTTATTGCTATTTTTTGTCGCTTTTCGCTCTTGAATGTGCCACTAAGTTAATGCTTTGAGAAGCCTATTGATCACCATGGATTTGTCGTATTCCCCATTTTGAAGAAAGCTTAATGACTTGGTGTAGGGTAGACGAAACATCATCCATTTTGTGAATCCATGGTCTTCCGATAAGCATATTATACGCCATGTCCGTTTCTATAACTTGAAATTTGATATCTTTGACTACTCCTTCTGTGAATGTGGTAAGTAATATCTCCCATTTTATTACAATGCTCGTGTTGTCAAAATCAGACAAGGTCTGTGTGTTGGGTACCAATTTATCATTGGCTTGTATCTCATTCACCACTCTTAACAGAATGATATTTATAGAACTACCAGGATCAATCAAAACTCGTTGAACATTAGTATCATGTACAAGTAAAGATATTACCATTGCATCATTGTGTGGGATCAGCACACCATTTGCACCTACATCACCAAATGTTGTACTATTTACTTCCAAAACTTTACAAACTCGCTTGCCGTGGGTGATTGTGATTTTTGACACCTTCTTTGTTGCCGTATATGTTACACCATTGATATCCTCCCCTCCACTTATGACATTAACCGTTCTCTTCGGTGATGTAGGTTTCGGCGGTTTTTGCCTATTCTTCATATGTGCTTGCTTTACCTTTTCACTAAACAATTCAGTTAAGTAACCTTGTTTTAATAGATGCTCTACTTCACCTTGTCGCAATTTGCAATCCGCCATTTTGGGACCGTGATCATTGTGAAACTGGAACCAAAAATTGAGATTTCTCCTGTTTGGATTCGATTTCATCTCTTTTGGCCACCGTACCTTATCTCCCATGATTCTTAAAACAACCACCAATTCATATGTGCTAACATTAAAACTATAGCCGCCAATTTTTGCTTTTGAACTTTTGTCGTCATCTCGTGTGTCTCGCGTGTTTCGCTCCTTCCCGTACCTTAACGATGAACCCGATTCTATATCCCTTTATCTAGGGTCATACTTGGATTTTTATATTTTGAATGTGAATCCTTTCCTGCTAGACCCATATAAGGTTCGTACCTATTTTTACCAGGCTTTCTTTCAGTTTCTGCCCGCCTTGAACTTATTCTTTCAGCTTTTTGAGATTGAGTGATAGTACTTCTTCTATCCGCAGCTTTATGCTGTATGTATTGTAAACATCATTCCAAGTTGTTGCAGGAAATTCTCTTAAGCTTTATTTGAGTCTCTTCGTGGCTTCCGAGCTTTTTTCATTCAGATTACTGGTAAATGGCATCGCCGCACAGTTATCGGGTACATGCGGCAACATCATCCTTTCATACTAAAATTTATCTACGAATTCCCTGAACAACTCTGTATCTCCTTGTTTAATTTTGAAAATGTCTACCATCCTGTTTTTAACTTTTTTGAGCTCCCGAATGTGCATTTATAAATAAATCTGCAAGCTCAGCAAAAGAATCAATAGAATTTTCAGTCAAAAGAGAATACATATCAGTGCTCTATTCATGAGTGTTTCTTTGAACTTTTTGAACAATACCGATTCAATTTCTTGCTTGATCAAGTCGTTGCCCTTTACGCCAGTTATAAATGCAGTTACGTGGTCCCGTGGATCAGTTGTTCCATCGTACTTTCGGATATCTGGCATCTTGAATCTTTTTGGAATTGGCAAAGGAGCGGCACTTGACTTCCAAGGTTGTTGAGAGTATTTCTCCATATCTATTCCCTTAATTACAGGCGGTACACCGGGTATCTACTCTATGCAATCGCTATGTTCCTTGAGCTGCTTATGTAAAGTTAGTACTAAACTTATAAATTAGATTTAACCGGGTTATCTAATCCTCCATCACGAGATTCGCTGGAAGTTCCTCCGCTGCCTGAATTAACGAGTCTCGAGCGGGGATTTTCTACAGTTGCATTGTCGTTTGGAGTGGAGTTGGTGGTACAGTCAGCAACCTGCTGACAAAAGCTTGCAGAGCATTGTTGAACTGTTGGGCGATTAATTACTTCAATGGTTCATCAATAGCTTGATCGTTCTCATGCTGGTCACTCATATTCAATTCAGATTCGTCAGGAGTCCCTTCTCGAGATTGCCGAGGAGAGTTTCGTGGCGAGGGGATTGGAGTTTTATCTCCTTGTTGATTTAGCTGATTTAACTAATGTTGCTGAGTTTGTTGGTTTTGTAAATTTTGTTGGTCGTTGTCGTTGACATTCGACATGATTTTTTGATACAATTATGGATTTGAAAAGTGAGAAGATTATCATATTCCCCGTAGCGGAACTAATTTGTTTAACCAAAAAAATAGGAATTTCGATCAAAGCTTATTTTTAGAAATACTCGGGCTACTGATAATCAAATAAAAGAATTTTTTTTGCAATGGAAAAGGTAAATTAGAACGAGAAAATAACAAAGCAATCTGTATAAAGCAAAGTAAATAAGTATATTCTAATAGTAATCGGAATGTGTCCATACAAATGTCATTTCTCCTTCTTTTATAGCTATTTCTAAGTACACCGTTTCTCAATGAGCAACTAATGATATTAATGAAACGTTATAATTGGTAGTCGTAACTATTTCGTGAAGATTCTGTAACGTTTCTAATCATTCATGCTCATTAATTGAAGATTAACGAATCTGTACTTTCTGCTATCTTGATTCGTTCCGCCGATTTCTCTTGAAATTATTGTGAGCACGTGATTTTTGCCCCAAGCAAATAAGTCCAAAATAAATATATAAAAATGATTTTTGTGTGAAATTTGTTGATCATTGTATAGAAGTACCAATGTTTGTTTTTATTTGTTGAAAATAAATCAAAGAAAATTTAAACAAAAATACAGTCTGAATTAATTAGAAAATACCAAAAATATAAAATAATTACTCTTAATTCTAGGAAAATTAGAAA
>MU745655.1:7930-24229 GCA_026770625.1 Nicotiana glauca
CTCCCCAACTGCCCAATCCCATGTCGTCCCCCATCCCCTTTCCATTTCTTTTCATTATCAATCTTTACTTGAAAAGGTTTAGGGTATCCATCTTGTTCGATTCAATCCGGTCATTGCTCATTATATTTCCTTTTTTTTTGGTTAGAAATGGGTCCCACAAATGACACATGTCAAGTAATCAATAGTCCAGCATATGATATGGTGTACATGTCACCGCAATTGATATATACGTTCCGTTGGATGTATTTATTGATACTCATCCCGTCAAGTTGGGATGTTCAAATGGGAAAAGTATAAGTTTGTGTACCGGGTTGGCAAACGGGTACATGTTTAAGTGGCGACGAGGCCTTTTTGCCTAAAAAAAATATATATACTATGCATCTTCTCACTTTTGTTGTTTCTTTTCCAACTTTACGGTTAGAAGATCAATAGAAATGGAGTATTTGACTATATTTACTTTTATATTTTATTTAGAAATCAATAAATGGGTTAGTTACTTGACTACCATGAAATACAAAGCATGCAATTTCATAAATTGTGAGTAAAAATTCACTTCAACATATTGTTTTGACATCAGAATTCTAATGGTGTACCATATAGATGTGTTTTCATTTCACTGTTTCTACTTTCTAGTACTGAAATTCATTAAGATAAAGACTTTTTAAAGTCAATATTGGCATGAGAGTGATCCCACCATACATACCATCTCCATTCACAATACATTATATAAAGGACAAGCTCAAACACAAAAAGTCCCATAGTTTTTCAAAGATAACCATTTAATTTCTCCCCTTAGTTAGCTTCAAGACGCAAATAAAAATGGTGGAGAGAGAGCAAGTCAGACCATTAGCTCCAGCATCCGAGCGGCCGAGCAGCGACGACGACGAAACAACGTTAAACAAGAGAAGATTTCATAAAAGAAGATGCATCAAAGGTTGTGTTTTTGTATCTATCCTTCTTCTCATTCTAGCCATAATAATCATTATTTTGATCTTCACAGTTTTCAAAATAAAAGACCCTATTATTAGAATGAATGGTGTGACAGTGGATAAACTAGACCTTGTTAACTCTGGCACCATTCCCATGCCCAAACCAGGTTCCAACATGACCATAAAAGCTGATGTATCAGTAAAGAATCCTAATTATGCATCATTTAGGTATAGTAACACAACCACCACCATTTCCTACCGCGACACGGTGGTCGGGGAGGCGCGGGGCCCACCGGGGAAGTCGAAGGCACGTCGGACTATGAGGATGAACATAACGATTGATATTATTACAGACAAGATTGTGTCACACCCTAGCTTACTAGCTGATATAAGCACTGGTTTGCTTACTATGAATAGCTTCACAAGTGTTGGTGGGAAGGTCAATATGCTGAGGATGATTAAGAAACATGTGGTTGTGAAGATGAATTGCAGTATCACTGTGAATATTACTAGCCAGAGAATTCAAGATCAGAGGTGCAAGAAAAAGGTTAAGCTTTAATTAGGATATGTATTATATAGTGTCATGATATTTTTGCTACTAGATATTCCTTTTCAATTCTCCATTCCACACCCATCTGACTCCCTTTTGAATTTTGTATACTCTTTAATTTGTTGTTCATTATGAGTGACTAGATGTTAGTATTATAGTACATATTTTGATACCTACAGGTCGATATATTGTGTGATTAAACGGACCTATTTTAATTTTCGTGCTCTATCCGTGTCTATTATATATATATTATCCCTCTTCCTAGATTTATTAACTCTTTTTGCAATTCTGCATGATCACAAATACCTTGAATTTCCTATGATGATGAGTTACAAAGAAGATTATTAACTAGAGTAAATTTTGCTAGATGGGGCAAGTAATCACTATCCCATATCCTAATTAAACGTGATGTTGAGATCAGATGAGTCCATATAGTTAATTACTAGTCTTCAATTATTGAAGACTTTCAAGTTTCAACCAATGTTTTAAAAGTCGAGGTCGTGAGGCGGGGCGTTTTACCTCTAACGAGGCGAGGCGTAAGTCCCACAGATCTTTAAATTTTACCGATTTAACAATTTTAAGATAGTATAAAATAAAAAAAATAATTATAAAAATCACAAGATTATAACAAATAATCTATTTGAAATATTTATAAAATATAATTCAACTACGAATAATATGAAAAGTATGACATATATTATAATATGCAAATTAGCTGCAACGTCGTTACGACTCAAACATCAAAAGTAATGTATTCGATACAAAATATTATATGTATCTCTTAAGGAGTAATGAATCTTGAAAGAATTTCGATATTATAATTTGATATTTTTCTTAAAATATTCCTTTTATTTAATATGCTTTCTATTTGAAAGAAAATTTATATAAAAGCATAATAGTAGACGATCCATAAAATTAACACTTAATGGGCAAGAATTTGAATTAATAACTTCAATCTTTATGAATATTTCAGACTTTTAATCTCCATTTAGACGGTGATAATGAATCTCTCCAACTATATATAATCACGGCTGGCGTCTCAATAAATGCTACATTTAATAGTAGACGACTTGTTGCTAGGTAAGAAAGTATACGGACAGCTTGATTCATGAAGTTGTTTCGCCACTATATTTAGCATATGACGTTTTCCAGCAAAATTTTAAACGCCTGGACACAAAACTCAAAGAACCCTCCTACAGCAAGATGGTTCAACTAATCTGGCCATTCCTTATTCGGCTAAAGAGATTCATACTAATGGCATATAGTAGTAAAAGCATATCAAGTTTGAAGCCTATAAAAAAAAAAGGTGGAGTGGTAGAAACACAATGTGAAAGATTGACTTTTCATCTTTTTACTAAATCTATTATGACAAGTAATTGCCATCATAACTACTACTAGTAAACTATGATATATATGTGAACATTTTTATAACACCACAAACCTGTATTAATCATGTTTTAAGGGTCACGCTCTTGCCTTTTCTTGTTCTCCACAGAATAATATCCCGAATATTGTATTTTGATACAGTTTATATTTTGTAACATTTCAAAAAATTGAATAATACTTGTAGGCATATAAATTTTATTGGAATTAAATCCATAAAATAATTTGGACTATATTTTAAATTCAAGATATATTGGTCCAAATAAATATTATGGGCTAATATATAAATGAATTAATTATATAAGTCCAAATAAGTCTTAATCCATTGGGCTAAAGTAATGAGCCCACTTCATTAAGCCCAAGATGACATCTTTCTAGAGGCCCAGTTTGGTGCCACGTGTCAAATGACGTGGCACGCCAAGTCAAGCGGAAGAGCCAATAGGATCAGGCCACGTGACAAAATGACAAGGCATGCCAAGTCACACTAAAAGGCCAATGAAATCGCGTCACGTGTGCAAGTGACATATTCTGGCCAATCAAATGCGGTCATGTCACACTTCAATTTGATTGGTCGGAAAGAGTTTGTTCTTATCACAACTCCTCCCTTCCACAACTATAAATAGGAGTCTTCATAACTCAGAAAAGGGACCAGAAGTTATAACAAGAAGCAAGGGAGAGCTCGTGGATCAAAATTTCTCTACAAGTTTCAAGCTTCAAGCAATCAAGTTCAAGTTCAAGAAATCAAGTTCAAGCTCAAGAACGAAGAACGAATCAAGATCAAGTTCAAGCAATCAAGCTCAAGCTCAAGAACAAGATCATTGTTCGTGGCAATAAACATAGATTCAAGATCAAGCTCAAAGGCCCTTGAATTTATTTACCATTGGAAAGAAGAATCAGAGGAATCATAGAGATTGTACATTCAAATATTCGAAATAAAATACTACGATTGTTGCGATATTTTCGATCTTGATTTCAATTTTCTCGAACCAAATTTATTGTCTACAATACTATAATTGGTTAAGTTGCACTGCCAGTATAAAAATTTATCATATTTTAATGTATATTACCTAAACTGATTTTGATATTGGACAGCTGCCAAACGCCACTTCTTCTATGAGCACATTATATTACTACGAATAGTCTAACCTTGTAATAATTGAGTTGGTTGAAGCCTTGAAATGTTTAGGTACACGTGTAAGGGGAGCTTTGACTTTGTTTTGAGTTTTTTCTTTGATTTGTTGCATCATATTAAAAATTTCTCAAAAGATATATCTTTATGCCTAGTAAATTTATCATATATTGCCACAACAAAGTATGAGATAATTTTATCCATGATCATTAAACTTTTGTATTTGTTACTTAAAAGTAACTCTTTTTTGTTACGTAAATATTGACATGTGATTTTTGACCCTCCCCGAAATTTTACCCATTTTAGCATGTAATATTTAGTTTAGGCTTAATATCGTCATTTCAACTAATTTTTTACTTTATTTTATTACAAGAAAATGAAAAATTACAACAAAAAAAAGGGTTTATTAATAATTTGTAGTCATTTTCAATCTTAAAGAAAAAATACAAAAAAAAAAATAGTAACATATCTTTATTTTTATAATCTTGAAAACACAAAAAAAATAGTTTTATGTTTTATAGTTTAGTTTAATTAATTAAAATCAGTTTTATATTTTATATATTATAATTGTACATAATTTCAAAAGAAGGAATTAGTTTAGGTTAGGTTTATCCCATTTTTATAAATTTTATAGTCTTTTTTTTAGTCTTTGGCCCAAAATCCCTAGCCCATAATTATAGACCCATACCCTAACCTAATCTCTACCCTATATAATACACCTTTACCCACCTAAAAACCCTACACACAAAAAATACACTCCAAAAAATACATCAGCCGCAAGAATACACCATAGACTCCCCTACAAAAATCTTATCTTCCTAAGGAACAGAAGCTAAGAATTTCTCTGCAAAAACTGGAAAGGATGAAAACCAACGAAAAAACAGATAAAACAGAGGACAAGTCAAGCGAGATCGTGTTTTCATCTTCTTGGCTAAGAGCTTCTTCTCAAAGGACACCCCGTTTTCTACCATGGACACCATCTATATTCCAGCTCCAACGAAGCCACCATAACTCAGCCTTGGAATACCAAAAAAATAACTCTCAAACCCAGCCAATAAATGGTTGAAGTCACTCCCAAAAGTCAGTTAAAACTCACCCCAAAAATGCAGCAAAAATAGCAACTACTGAAAAATAGCCCTCCAAACCCAGCAAAAATCAGCCCCAATAGCCACAGTGAAATCAGCTAAGAAGAGCTGCAAAAATCAGCTTCGAAATAGCTCGAAACACCGTCGCAAAACTCCAAAATCAGCAGCTCTTTCACCACCCTTTAACACCCAAAAACAAGTTCGCAGACATCATAAAATCAGCAAGAAAAAGCCTCTATTGTTTGCTGAAATCTGAGCAAAAATAATCTGTGAAAAGTTTCACCATCTCCGTTCGTCGAGGTTGTCGTCGAGGTTTCTGATCATGTTTTTGGTTCGAATATCCGTTGCTGCTGTACCAACAATTTTTAAATGTAAGGATGAAGATATTTCCTGTTAAATTCTCATAAGGTCCAATTCTATCCCTCGCTTTGTTTCCTACGATCTTTTCCAGTGAATGCAAATGTATTTGAGTGATGGATGTTTCACTGTTTGGATATACTTTGTCTTTTTGAGCATGTCATTTTTGTCATTAAATTTGTCTTGTTCTTTTGATAATTTGGTGTGAATGGTTATTTTAATATGTAATGGGTTGGGAAAGATGAGTAATTTGAAAGAGTCTTGAATGATTTCCACGCTTCATTTGAGTTGTTGGTGTTTATGGAATTTTGAAAAGTGGATTCAAGATTGGATTTACGTTCTTGTGTTAAGGTTAGTGTAGTTTGGTCTTGGGGTTTTGGTGGGGTTATAGAAGAAGGTGGTTGTTGTTCTTTTTAAGAAGAAAAATGAAGGTTGGAGAAAGGAATACAAACTGGGGATTTCAGGTTGTGAAGAAAAGGTCTTCGTGAAATATTGTAGATAACTCTTCCCCACATTCTTGCTCACAGTGTCAATCGAGAGAAATGATGAATATATTGTTGGTAATTCATTACATTTAAAGTTGGAATAAGTTATTAATCTTAATAGTTAAAATCGTACATCTCTGTCAGAATATTATCTCATCCATACTCTTTGAATTCTCACACTTAACCTCAAACTTAGGAAATTCGTTAACAAACACCGTAGCTTGCTTCAGGCGCTGATTTAATCTATTGTCGTGGTTATGTATACGTTCACGTAATATAATTACGATTCTAAAAAAACAAAATCGGAGTATGCGTTCGCGCAATTTCGGCCTAAGTTTTCTTAATAAAATAAAGTGTTATTAATCGTGGACACGTTCGCGTGACATGATTTTTGACGCGCCAAACAAAGCGGGTATACGTACGCGTAACCCGTTTCAAGATAATATTTCTTATTTAAAAGCGGTAAGAAGCAAAGGCACATGGGTTCTAAAATCAGTAATTAAATAATTTCATAAGCCAAGTAATAATCACTAAGCGACCGTATTAGAACCACGGAACCCGGGAATGCCTAACACCTTCTCCCGAGTTAACAGAATTCCTTACTTAGAATTTCTGGTTCGCAACCCTTTAAAAAATAAAACTTCCTCGATTTGGGATTTAAAATAAACCGGTGACTTGGGACACCGTAATTTATTCCAAGTGGCGACTCTGAAAACTAAATAATCCCATTTCGAATAATGTCACTTTAAATGGAAAAACTCCCTTATACATTACCCTCCGGGGTAGATGTGTAAAAAGAAGGTGTGACAGCTTTGGCGACTCTGCTGAGGATAATGAACCCAGAACTTTTGTTCAGGATTCAAAGAATTCGAGCTTGTTAATGTGATTTTTATTTGGCTTTATTGTTGATATTACTGTATTTTTATAGACTTAATGTGCTAATTGCCATTTACCGCTTTGATATTACTTGAACTGTATTTAAATGTCTTCTTACGCCACCCACCTGAGTCTTCTGAAAATGGTGCCTACGTTCGCGTAGCCCGCTTTTTCTGTAGAAATTATGCCAAATAGAGCGAGGCTGGGCAAGCGACAAGGCCAGGCAGGCTTTAGTGCTCCCGGTACGTCGCCCCCTCCTCGGCCCCAGTTGTCCGCTCGGGTACCCCAAGTCTAGACCAAAACCCCAGGTTTTTAAACTTAGAATAACGCAACCTCATGTCGGATCCCTAGTAGGAACGATTATTTGCATCACGTGCATGTTACTTAGGGGACTCAACACAGGGGTTGGGTCCGTCTAGGACAGGGGTACCCCAAAAAGACCATCCTGATGCATCCTACGTGCTATTTATCTCGGCTTGCATGTTGACCGGTTAATAAAGAGAAAAACCAAGAGTGAGGATAGAAAATTTACTCGGTTTCTAAGAAATTTCGATATTTGAAAATATCCCGAAACTCTGCTAGATTTTTGAAAAAAGAAAAATAAAATAAAATTGTATTTCAAGAAGAGTGAGTCAAATATCTTATATTTTTTCAAAACTGACAGAACTACGCGGGTCTGATTCTCACCGGATGGAGATACGTAGACAAACCTCATCGGTTCCGGCCCCAATTTTTAAAAAAATCCAAAAATATTTTCCTTTAGTTTCTTCTTTAGAAACATTTCCTTAGAAAATAAAAAAATATATATAAAGAAGTTTTTTTTAAACTCAAAAATGGTTTCCTTCTTTTTAATATCTTTTATAATAAAAAGAAAAATCAATAAAATTAAAGTCCAAAATGCCGGTTTTCTTCATTTTGAAGTATTTTTTTTCTTTCAAAATAAATCCAAAAAATAAATAAATTAGAAACAAAAATTTAAAAAAAAATACTCTTTAGATGTCTTTCTTTTGTAAATGTCCATATAAATTTTTGAAAAATTGAAGTCCAAAAATATTTTCGCTTTTCTTTAGAAGTGCTTTTGTAAATAAATAAAAAGCTCAGAAATGCAAAATATTTTTCTTAAAAGTCCCATTTTAAAAATTAAGAGGCAACATCTAAAATCCAAAAAAAAATTCTTTCTTCTTTAGAAAAAGAGAAAACGAATGAAAATTCAAACAAAAATATTTTCTTTTTACTTTTGAAATTTCCAAGGTTCCAATCAAAAGAAAATAAATTTAGAAGTCTTTCTTTTAAAATAAAAAAAATCAAAATCAAAATAAAAAAATCCAAAAAAAAATATTTCCTTTCTTCTCTTAAAGCATATATTTCAAAAATTTCCAAAAAAAAAAAGAGTTAGCTTATTTTCTTTATTTCCAATCTGCCTGAACTACACAAGATCTGATTCATGCGGGGTCATGATACGAAGACAATCCCATCGGATTCGATCATAGCCATAAATAAATTGAGTGAAAAATAAACTGAAAAAAAAAAGAGAAAGCAAAATTGAGTGAAAAAAAAGTGACAAAAAATAAAAGAGTGACAAAAACAAAAACAAAAAAAAAAAAGAGAAAAAAGAAAAGAGAATGCCAAAAATAAAAGGCAAAAAAAATAAGATGGAAAAATCAAGAGTGGTTAAAGAGAGGCGGAAATGAAGAAGAGAGGTACAGAGTGAAAAGGGCTAGTCAAGGCCGGGATGAAACATGCAACCGTTCAAACACATGGTAGAAACGTTTAACTGTTAGGTGCATTGCATCCCAACGTGCGATTTCCTATATGTTAAATGTTTCAAAACTAACAAGTTGTTAGATGTGCAAGCAATTAGCCAGGTTTTGGTGGTTGGTTTTGTTGGTAGTCTAGCCTCCCCTCATTCACAAAGGCACAAATGGCCTCCGCAAGCAATCTACCAATCACCGGTCCTGAGGATAGCCCGACATTGGCTATTCTGCAGCTAGAATCAGCAGCTGTTGAAGAGAATAAGATGTTGCGTCTCTACATAATGGAAGTGTGGGATGCCTGGTCTAATGGTAGGGAGCCGCCAAGTGCAATCCCTGGGTTCCCTGAGTTGATCCCCAGGTTAGGTGAGGTTACTAATGCCCCTGTGCCCAACTCGCTTATCCCATGCGGGCACCCTCCAATGCCCTCCAATGATCGTGGCATGCCTTCTGTGGTTCACCCCAAGGCACCGGCTTCAAGGGCACCGCCTCCAATGTTCAGCTTTCAGGGTCCACATCTTCAATCAGATATAACATATGTGACCCCGCACTCTTTCACTCAACATCCTCGATATGATCTCTCGGTGGAGCAAGAAAAGGTTGTTAAAAATCCCGAGCAAAAGGAAATTGATCGAAAGATGAAGAGCCTGGAACAAAGCCTGAAAAACATGCAAGGTCTGAGTGGCCAAAAGAGTGTTTCATATTCCGACTTCTGTATGTTTCCCCATGTCCACTTTTCGGTTGGTTTCAAGATGCCAAAATTTGAAAAGTACGATGGGCATGGAGACCCGGTT
This sequence comes from Nicotiana glauca, assembly GCA_026770625.1. Taxonomy (NCBI): domain Eukaryota; kingdom Viridiplantae; phylum Streptophyta; class Magnoliopsida; order Solanales; family Solanaceae; genus Nicotiana; species Nicotiana glauca. Next base: position 17,270 of record MU745655.1, read on the forward strand.
GCTCATCTGAAACAATACTGTAACCAGTTGAGGGGTGTTGATGGAAAAGAGGAGTTGCTAATGGCCTATTTTGGGGAAAGCCTCACCGGAATCGCTTCTGAGTGGTATACAGATCAAGAAATTACTCAATGGCAAGTGTGGGATGATATGGCTCGCGATTTTGTCTGCCAGTTCCAATATAATGTGGATATCGCTCCCGATAGAAATTCCTTGTCCAACTTGGAAAAGAAAACCGAGGAAAGCTTCCACGAATATTCTGTCAAATGGTGTGAGCAAGCTGCCAGGGTAAAGCCTCCAATGGACAAAACTGAAATGGTCACGATTTTCCTGCAGGCCCAAGGGGTTGACTACTTCCAGAACATGTTGTCTGCTGTGGGTAAGCCGTTTGCCGAGGCTATCAAAATTGGGGAAATGGTTGAAAGCGGTCTGAAAATGGGTCGAATCTTGAGTCATGCTGCTTTTAAGGCCACATGACAGGCTGCTCAGAATGGTTTGGAGGGTTTGATGAACGGAAATGAGAGTGAAGAGGGAGCCATGACGGTCTCAAGCTCGAGAGGGGCCCACAGGTCATTCAGCCAATCATATGTGCCTCCTATCGTCCCACCACACTATTATCCTCTTCCAGATGCTGCTTATGTCGTGGCACCGCCTTCCTATGCGGTGATGAATGCGCAACCTTACCCGCAGCCACAACATTATCCACAAAATCAAGCTCCAACTCCTAGAATTTCCCATCCTTACCAAGCTCCATATAATCCTCAACCAAATGATCCCCAATGCAATCCTCGCCCAAGAGAGCCTTTCAGAAAGAATCGGTTCACACCTATTGGTGAATCATATTCAAGCTTGTTCCAAAAGCTAATCAGGCTAAATGTATTGCAGCCAGTGGCCCCGAACCAGCCGAACCCCGGGTCCCCCGTGCCGAGCTGATGCTAGATGTGAATACCCCTCTGGAGCAGTGGGACACAGTACAGAGGACTGTTGGACCCTCAAAAGGGTAGTTGAAGATTTGATTGAAGCTGAAAGAATCGTTTTTCGGGATGAAGAAGCTCCTGATGTGATGAACAATTTGTTGCCTGCCCATAACGGCGGGCCAATAGTCGGAATGATTTGTGAAGCTGCGAAATTTGATCCGGCACTGAAGGCCACTGCAGCCATTGCCGAGACAGAAGAAAAGCCAAAAAATGGTCGCCAATCCTAAAAGTTTCCCATCTTCTTCTTCAAAATTGAAAAGAAAAAAAGATCAAAAAAAAAAGATCAAAAAAGATCAAATGAAATTAATATTTCATTGTCGAGGAATGTCTCTTTTCTTAATCTTGTCATTTTTCTTATTCTCTTTTCAGTTCTGTTAAATGCAGATTTCAATAACATGACATGCTTGAGGACTTCACGCCCAGATCCCAAAATGCTGTCAGACTTCGAAATAATGAATCAAGAGTCGAAATGCAAAAAAGATGAGCTTGAGGAAATAAAACAAAGAGCTGGAACAGCTGAAGGAAAATTGGTTCCAGAGTTGAAAGTTCCATACATTGCAACAAGAGTACTGCCAAAAGGGTGCGTTGTACTTGGGACACATCGAAGGAAATGTCCCTGAAACAACTGTCAATGCAAATGTAGTGAAAAGGTCCTATGGTGGATCCTCCATATAGTTCTAATATTCTCCGGTTGGGATGACGAAGGCTTTCATTCTCGCTACCAAACACTATCAACCCTTTGCAAACCCTTTGAGCTGGCTCCTATTCTTTGATTACCCTCTTTGGAACCTGGAAGTGTTATTGAAAAATGAAATTGAAAAAAAAAGAAAAAAAAAGAAAAAAAAGGAAAAAAAAGAAGAAAAAGAAAAGAAAGATACAAAAAAAGAAAGGAAGAAAAGACAAAGAAAATGAAAAAAAAACATGGAAAAAGAGAGGAAAAAAGGAAATGAAATGAAAAAGAAAACAAAACAAAGTAGAAAAACAAAAGAAAATCCAAAAACAAAGTTTCCCTGAACTACGTTCGACTTGATTTCGAAAGGATACGTAGGCAGCCTAGCTCTGAGGTTCAGTCACACCAAAATAAAAATCCAAGTTCCCCAACAAGTGAAACTGGGGCAAAAGTTATAATGGTTCGGCCACAGTTCGCCAGAAAGGTTCCAAAGTTGTAACTCAATCCAAATCCTTTTTACCCAAACCCTGTTCAAGTCCTTCCGATCAATCGGTGAGAATGTTCAAGGATCAGAGAATACAACTACTTGGATCTGATACTGTCAAGATGAGAAAATAAAATGAGAGAGTCTTATTGGTGAAAACCTACACGGGCACCACGAGGCGATGGTAAGCAGAGAAATGAAAAATGAGAGAGTCTTGTTAGTGAAAACCCACACGGGCACTATAAGGCGATGGTGAGAAGAGAAATAAGAGAGGCCAACTCGTGAAAATTCACAAAGGGCGCCCCTGATCGAAAAGAGGATCCTCACAGCCACCGGCACCAACAAAGTCCTGGCAAGGTTTCTCGAATTTTGAAGCAAAAGTTGTGATGAATTTCTAGAGTCAGATGGTTTACACAGATCAGGCATCCAGTCCAAAAGGCATGTCATGTTCATTGAAGTCCGCATGTACTCCAGATAAGTCCTTCTTTCCTTTCCCCGAAAGGGACGCCTCTTTTTTTAAACTCATTCTCCATTCCATTGTTTGTTTTTTTTGAATCCCTTTCGGTCTAACACTGTTCCGAAACTAAGACAAAGAAAGGATGGTAAGACTGATTTACAAGGCTTTCGTTTGACACGAGCTAATGTGCGAAAGGAACTCATTCTCGCCAGGGGCATCAAGTCGACCCCGGCTAGACATGACAATCGATGCTTCAAAATCAAAACTCTTGAAAGGAGAAAATCAAATTGAAGTGCCTATAAAGGCAAATGAAGCTGAAAAGGTTGAGTCCCACGTGGCTAACTGTCTCGGCAAAGGAAGAAGCCAAGGTACCCGAAATGCTCTGAAATTGAATTTGGAAGAAAGAAGCCAGAAAAGAAAAGCCTACGAAGGCAAAATAAAGTTGGAAAAGGTTAAGTTCCACGTGACTAGCCGTTGCAGCAAAGTTTGAGGAGCCAAAAGTTCCCTAATGTTCTAAAAAAGAAAAGAAAAGAAAAGAAAAGAAAAGAAAAGAAAAGAAAAAAGGAATCAGAAAGGAAAGGCTTACGAAGGCGAAATAAAGTTGAAAGTGAGTTCCACCGACCAACCATCGTGGCAAAGTCTGAAAAAATCAGAGGTTCTCCAGGGCCTGAAATGAATCGATTCTTAGGGAGCAAGTAGTTGCAGTTGAGATCTTCATCAAAGAAGCTGGGTCGGGATCAAGTGATCGAAACAAGCAAGGCCACAAAACCAACCACCGTTTCGAACTAACAATTGTTCTTTGTTGAAAATTTGGAACAGATGCAATCCAAGCAACCGTGCAAAAAGCAGGTGCAACCCAAAAGGGAAAAGAACAAACGTTGAAACAGCCTTGCAGCAAGGAAGCAACCAAAAAGAAGTTTCCCAAAACTCTAGCATGCATGTTGTTAAATAAAAAGGAAAATGTAAAAAGAGAAGAAAAGAAGAGAAAAGAAATAAAAGTGAAAACCCCAAAAGGAAAACCAACCATGGTAGCAAGGAGCTTTTTCTTTCCAAATCCCGATCAAAAAACCGATGATCTCCCAGCTAAAAGACCATTGGAGCTTTTTCTTTCCAAATCCCGGCCAAAAAACCGAGGATCTCCCGGCTAAAAAACCGTTGGAGCTTTTTCTTTCCAAATCCCGGCCAAAAACTGAGGATCTCCCGGCCAAAAGACCGTTGGAGCTTTTTTTTTTTCAAATTCCGGCCAAAAAACTGTTGGAGCTTTTTCTTTCCAAATTCCGACCAAAAAACCGAGGATCTCCCAGCCAAAAAACCGTTGGAGCTTTTTTTTTCCTTTCTTTTCCAAATCCCGGCCAAAAAACCGAGGATCTCCCGGCCAAAAAACCGTTTGAGCTTTTTCTTTCCAAATCCCGGCCAAAAAACCGAGGATCTCCCGGCCAAAAAACCGTTGGAGCTTTTTCTTTCCAAATCCCGGCCAAAAAACCGAGGATCTCCCGGCCAAAAAACCGTTGGAGCTTTTTCTTTCCAAATCCCGACCAAAAAACCGAGGATCTCCCGGCCAAAAAATCGCTGGAGCTTTTTTCTTCCGAATCCCGGTAAAAAAACTGAGGATCTCCCGGCCAAAAAAAATCGTTGGAGCTTTTTCTTTCCAAATCCTGGCCAAAAAACCGAGGATCTCCCGGCCAAAAAATCGTTGGAGCTTTTTCTTTCCAAATCCCGGCCAAAAAACTGAGGATCTCCCGGCCAAAAGACCGTTGGAGCTTTTTCTTTTCAAATCCCGGCTAAAAAACCGAGGATCTCCCGGCCAAAAAACCGTTGGAGCTTTTTCTTTCCAAATTCCGGCCAAAAAACCGAGGATCTCCCGTCCAAAAAACTGTTGGAGCTTTTTCTTTCCAAATCCCGGCCAAAAAACCGAGGATCTCCCGGCCAAAAAACTGTTGGAGCTTTTTCTTTCCAAATCCCGGCCAAAAAACCGAGGATCTCCCGGCCAAAAAAAACCGTTGGAGCTTTTTCCTTCCAAATTTCGGCCAAAAAACCGAGGATCTCCCGGCCAAAAAACCGTGGAGCTTTTTTTTTCCAAATCCCGGCCAAAAAATCGAAGATCTCCCTGGCATAACCCAAGGAGCTTTTTCTTTTCCGGCATAACTCGGTCATTTTCCAGCATAATCTGGCTTCGTTCCCAAGGATACAAAATCCTGACATTTATTTGCTTTAAAAAAAATAATAATAATAAAATAAAATAGTTCAGACTTTTGTTGCAAATAACTCAAGAAATTTTTCCTAGTAAAAATTGGGGCAGAAAAATTTCGTTCGTTTGTTTGTTTTGGTGTCCGAACAGGTTTTACCTCAAGGCACAGGATTCGAGATGACTGAAAGAATGAGTCTCAATCCAGAAGAAAAGAAAAGAAGAAAAGAACAAAAAAGAAGTGAGCTCAAAGTGTTCGAAATGGACAAAGACGTTGACTGCTCAAAACTTGTTTAAAGTCACAAGCTCCGCCTGTCCCTCTTTGACACAATGCTGAAGAAAGAGCCAGCACCTACAACTAACGAGCATCAAGATTCAGATTGGAGTCTGCAGCAAGACCTAGCCAAGACTCAAGATCAAGCTTCAAGAGATTTATAGATAGGAATTTTGTAACTCATAGCTGATAGTCTTAGTTAGTCTTTTTAATTTTGATTTTGATGTAATAAACAGGACATCGGACTGGAACCCCAACGGAACCTTGACGGAACCTCGCTCGGCTCTCAACCTCGGCACTCCATCACCTCATTCACTTCTGAACTACACGTGGCCTGATTCCTTTATAGCCAAGGATATGTAGGAAACTCAGATACCAGGGCTCGGTCACATTCTCCTTTCTTCTTTCTTTTGGCCTCCTTAAATAAGGGTCGGGTCAAAAACCTGTCTAGTCATTCTTTGTCTTAAAACTCTTCGCGTTTCCAGTCAAAGAGGGGCAGCTGTTGACATGTGATTTTTGACCTTCCCCGAAATTTTACGCATTTTAGCATGTAATATTTAGTTTAGGCTTAATATCGTCATTTCAACTAATTTTTTACTTTATTTTATTACAAGAAAATGAAAAATTACAAAAAAAAAAGGGTTTATTAATAATTTGTAGTCATTTTCAATCTTAAAGAAAAAATACAAAAAAAAAGTAGTAACATATCTTTATTTTATAATCTTGAAAACACAAAAAAATAGTTTTATGTTTTATAGTTTAGTTCAATTAATTAAAATCAGTTTTATATTTTATATATTATAATTGTACATAATTTCAAAAGAAGGAATTAGTTTAGGTTAGGTTTATCCCATTTTTATAAATCTTATAGTCTTTTTTTTAGTCTTTGGCCCAAAATCCCTAGCCCATAATTATAGACACATACCCTAACCTAATCTCTACCCTATATAATACACCTTTACCCACCTAAAAACCCTACACACAGAAAATACACTCCAAAAAATACATCAGCCGCAAGAATACACCATAGACCCCCCTACAAAAATATTATCTTCCTAAGGAACAGAAGCTAAGAATTTCTCTGCAAACACTGGAAAGGAGGAAAACAAACGAAAAAACAGATAAAACAGGACGAGTCAAGCGAGATCGTGTTTTCGCCTTCTTGGCTAAGAGCTTCTTCTCAAAGGACACCCCGTTTTCTGCCATGGACACCATCTATATTCCAGCTCCAACGAAGCCACCATAACTCAGCCTTGGAACACCAGAAAAATAACTCTCAAACCCAACCAATAAATGGCTGAAGTCACTCCCAAAAGTCAGTTAAAACACACCCCAAAAATGCAGCAAAAACAGCTGCGAAACTACTGAAAAATAGCCCTCCAAACCCAGCAAAAATCAGCCCCAATAGCCACAGTGAAATCAGCTAAGAAGAGCTGCAAAAATCAGCTTCGAAATAGCTCGAAACACCGTCGCAAAACTCCAAAATCAACAGCTCTTTCACCACCCTTTAACACACAAAAACGAGTTCGCAGACATCATAAAATCAGCAAGAAAAAGCCTCTATTGTTTGCTGAAATCTGAGCAAAAATAATCTGTGAAAAGTTTCACCATCTCCGTTCGTCGAGGTTGTCGTCGAGGTTTCTGATCATGTTTTTGGTTCGAATATCCGTTGCTGCTGTACCAACAATTTTTAAATGTAAGGATGAAGATATTTCCTGTTAAATTCTCATAGGGTCCAATTCTATCCCTCGCTTTGTTTCCTTCGATCTTTTCCAGTGAATGCAAATGTATTTGAGTGATGGATGTTTCACTATTTGGATATACTTTGTCTCTTTGAGCATGTCATTTTTGTCATTAAATTTGTCTTGTTCTTTTGATAATTTGGTGTGAATGGTTATTTTAATATGTAATGGGTT
>MU745660.1:8228-35925 GCA_026770625.1 Nicotiana glauca
TTAACAAAGTATCCACCTTAAGGAACAGTCTGAATTATACACATAACTACCATTTGTATAACAGGAAAAACATATGAATATCATCAATTAACATTCAGACTTATATCCAAAATGCATAACCTGTTCGAATTTATCTCTATAGGATTATACCTATTAACTTGAAACCTCACACACAATCAATTACTGAATCTGGTTTACATTTCTAATTAACATCACAACCACATAAAATTAACAGAACTTCAGCTAACTAAAAAAACGGTCCAAACAGTCCTTATCAATTAAAAAACCTCAGCTATGTCATGGATCTAATAACTACTTATGACAGTTCATCTACTTAGTTCAAAACTAGTTATTTCGAATACAATTAGAATTATGTCAAAGCTGGATATTATCAATACGAAATGACTTAAATCCAAGGCTGAACAGACTTCCAGATTTCATTTATTCACTTCAAGCCATCATCAACACAACAGATCAGAATGAGTACCTGGATTTGAAGTCAAAAAAGGAATAGAAGAAGGATCAGCGACAGTCACAGGCAATCACAAGCAGCCCAGCAGAAATTCAGTATTTGAAGTGTTTAAAATTTGAGCAGATTCAACAATCAGACCCTCCTCCAATTGGGCAACCTCAAACAAACTCTTTAAACCCAAAAATGAACCCAGAACATGCAAAATCACCCGTTCACAGTAGAAAATGAACTAGACTAGCTCGATCAACACAATTCCACTTGAAACAATACCAAATCACTTCACCAAAATCCAAAACTCTATTGAAACTATCAAATGAAGAGACTAACTAAAGATCGGAATATGATTTGCAATGTAACAGTAAAATTTTTGATTTTTTATTGATTTTTTGTGTTTTTTTTTTTGGATTTTTGAAAGTTTAATTTTCAAATTGAGAAATCTGAAATTGAGAGAGTTTTGGAGGGAATTTTGAGGGCTCAGAAAACTTCTGAAACAAGGCAGAATAACTGCCTATTTATAGACACAATTGGGAGGGAATTTCAAATTTTCATTTTTACCTTTAGTCCCTATGTTATTTCTGCTTTTCACCTTTTATTTCTAACTTATTGCACAAGTAAGTGAAATTATTTATCTAAAATATACACTAAAGCCCACTCTAGAAGGTTCTATTCCCTTACAATTCCTATTATACCCCTGCTTCATTTCAACATTTACCATTTCTAATGATCCTGCCATTTTCTTATGCCCAAATTACCCCTGAGTTCCCTGAAATTACTAAAGTAAACTTACTGCAACTCAACCCCTTTTATCCCTGAATTTATTAACCCAAACTACTATTTTAACTCCATGATTATTCAACTACTAATCAGAAATCTAACCAGCTATAACCAAACATACTATTAAACTATCAGTTAATCAAACAACTGAAGAAATTAACAAGAAATCAATTACTGAATTTTCAATTAACCACTAATCATATTGTCAATGAAAAGCCTATTCTAACTAATTTGCTAACTAACCCTAAATTGATATCTAACAAGTCGACTGACAATTAAATGCAATGACATCATAGCAATTATCCTGAGAACATGTATTACTAATTATTTTCAATTTACAGAATTCAGCAAGTAAAGTCAGAAACAAAGAGAAAATCAAAAAATACAAATAAAAGAAAAAATGAAATTGAAAGATGGAAAAGACGACTTACTAATATAGAATTCCGCCCAGCCATGAGTATTGAATCCTCCGGGATTCTTGACACGTAACATCCCCAATCGTGTATTTTCAAAAGAAAACACAACATTAAGGATGCAACAGTCCAAAATCCCTAAGATTTCCGAGTTAGGGTTCTTGCCGGAAAAATTGAAATTAAAATTTGAGCTATTCTGGCCATATTTGAGCCAAGTGAATATGGGATTCGTGTAGGGGAGGCCAAGGAAAGTCTATGGTGTTATTTGGGGATCGTTTGGCATAACTAACATTGTGGCCAAAAAATCTTTAAAGAGATATTCGAACCGGTGGGGACTGATTTGAGGGAAACTGGTTGCATGGTTAGAAAGAGGAGACTGAGGAGGGTCACTGGTGTATTTTTGGGGTGATCTGGAAGTGGTGGTGTCATCACCGGCGGTAGGGTTCCGGCGACTAAGGTTTCAAAGACTTGGTGTGGTTGGGTGGGTTTTGAGAAGAAACAAGTCCATGCGTGGACTGAGGAGATGAATGGGATGTTGTGGTGTGACTTGGGAGTGGTTTGGGGCCGGCAGTGGAAAATTAGGGCGGCGCCTTTAGGGTTTCTGTGATAATGGGGGTTGATAGAGATGATGGGGTATAATGGGGGGGGGGGGGCGATTCCGACCGTTAAATATTAATTGATCCCCACTTAGGGACTGTTGATCTGTGAACCTCGACGGTCCAAATTCATTTGGCCCTAAACGATGTCGTTTTAATCATGGGTGGGGCAGGCCGGGTTGATACGTTTGGGCCTGGGAATGGGGTGGGTTGATTTGGGCGTTTGGGCTGGGCGAAATTGAGGATCAATGGCCCAACTAAAGTAGCCTGTTTTTCCTTTCTCTTCTTTTTTTTATTTTGTATTTATTTTATTCTCATTTTGTATTATTTTTCTGATTTTTGTAAAAATTAAAACAAAACCTAATTTAAACTATTTAACTTCTAAAGTCATTTAAAATCAATTACCAATTAAATTTGCATAGGAACTATTTTTGTGAATTTCTTTAAATTTGGTTCTAAAACAAATCAATACCTAATTAATACTAAAAATAAATGAAAATCCTAAATGCAAATGCATATTTTTGTATTTTTATATGACTTAACATGCACAAATAACATGCAAACAATTAACACAAAATCCACAAAAGTTGTAAAAATAAGGAAAAATCTTTTGTTTGAATTCTATGGGAATAACTCATATATAGGGCAAAAATCACGTGCTCACAGTGCGCCTACCACACGATATAAATTGAAATGGGAGTGAGTGGTACACCTACCACAAAGTATATTGACATGGGAGCGAGTGGTACGCCTACCACAAATTATATTGATTACCTGTTATTGGTTTCCATGCCGGTAAAATATTGTGCACAAATGGGAGCGAGTGGTACCCCTACCACAAATGATATTGAAATGGGAGCGTGTGGTACGCCTACCACAAATGATATTGAAATGGGAGCAAGTGGTACGCCTACCACAAATGATATTGAAATGGGAGCGAGTGGTACGCCTACCACAAATGATATTGAAATGGGAGCGAGTGGTACGCCTACCACAAATGATATTGAAATGGGAGCGAGTGGTAAGCCTACCACAATTGATATTGAAAAGGGAGCAGGTGGTACGCCTACCATAAGATAAGAAATGAAATGGGATCGGGTTGCACGCCTGTAACAAGATGAGTTGAACTTGAAAGTGGTTTTGTTTCCTTACTCTTTATGTACTGATATTTTATTTTGTTGCTACCCCAAAGCATGTTTCCCCTTCCCAATATTATATGTTGTTACCTGTCATTTCTTGTTGTATATATGTAATTTAAACTGCACAGGTTTATGTGAGTGTCTGGTTCTAGCCTCGTCACTACTTCGCCGGGGTAGGCTAGGCACTTACTAGTACATAGGGTCGGTTGTGCTGATACTACACTCTGTGCTCTTTTACACAGATACAGGTTTTGGATAGCAGCAACAGTAGTGCAAGTGTTAGCATTTCGATCAGCGAGACACCGAGGTAGCCTTGCAGGCGTCCGCAGGCCCTACGTCTCCTTTATCCTTATTTCAGTCTGTTATCTTATGTATTTGAGACAAACAGTTTTATAATTCTTTCAAATGGTTGTGTTTAGTATTCTTAGAAGTTCGTGAGTATTGTGACACCAGTCTTGGGTAGAAGTTTTTGTTTGGATTTCTGTATCGCATCTAGTATTATTTACTTAGGTCTTTCGCTAAATTAATTTATTCCGTTGTAATTATATTATTCTTGCTAAATGATTAAAATAAGGATTGTTAATGATAGAAAGATAAGTAGGAGTTGGCTTGCCTTGCTTCTACTAGTAGGCGCCATCACGGCTCCCGATGGTGGAAAATCCCGGTCGTGACAGTTATGCAGCTAGGTTTGGGTACATCGCATGGTGATCAATATGGTGAACTTATAGTGGGAACAGGTCGGACATGAAATTCCGGATGTTGGAATTTGGCTTTAAGGCGTATCTGCTTGAATAAAAGAGAATATCTTCAAAATTGATCGAGTTAATATGCTCAACTAAGTTGTCGTAGGATGGGAAGTTGCATGAGAAGTTAAACAACAATTTCAGACCACTCCAGTGTAGTCCTTAGCATGCTCAAGGACGAACGTATGTTTAAGTGGGAGAGAATGTAACGACCCGACCGATCGTTTTGAGCCCTAGCGCGTCGTTCACCAGTCTGAGGCCATGAGCAGCTTCATTTCAGGTATTGTGACTTGTACGCGTGGTCGGAATTGAGTTTCGGGAAGTTCAGAGTTGATTTGGATAAAGAATTCTCATTTCGTAGGCTTAAAGATGAAAGAAATAACTAGGATGGGATTTTTCAGTAAACAACCTCGGAATCAGGATTTGAAGGGTCCAGTAGGTTTGTATGATGCTTTTGGACTTGGGTGTATGCCCAGTTCGGGTTTTGGATAACTCGGGAGTGTGTTGGCGCCTATTGAGGAAGCTAGCATTTTAGACGAAATTTCATAAGTTTGGCTTGAAGTGCATTTCAGTGTTATCGATGTCCGTTTGGGATTCCGAGACTACGAATAGCTCTGTATGGTGATTCTGGAGTTGGGTGTGCGATCGGAAGTGAATTCGAAGGTCCGTCGTTCATTTTTGAACCATTTGGCTAAAGATAGAATTCGGAGGATTTTGAGAGGTTTGACTAGAAGTTGAATTTTTGATATCGGGGTCGTAATTCGATTCCAAAAGTTAGAGTAGGTCTGTAATGTCAAATATGACTTGTGCACAAAATTTTAGGTCAATCGGACGTGATTTGATAGGTTTAAGCATCGAAAGTAGAAGTTGGAAGTTCTAAAGTTCATAAAGCTTAGATTGCGGGTTGATTCATGATTTTAGCTTTGTTTGATGTAATTTGAGGCCTCGAGCAGGTACGTAATGTGTTTTAGGATTGGTTGATAAGTTTAGTTGAGGTCCCGGGGGCCTCAGGTGGATTCCGGGTGGTTAACGGATTGGAAATGGGATTTTTGGAAGGCTGAGGTTTTTTGCTTCTATCATAACCGCATATGCGGTTCGAGGACAACAAATGCGGTCAATCCTTCGCATAAGCAGATTTTTTTCAAAGGATCAAGGATCGCAGATGCTGTCTAGGTTCCGTAGAAGCGGGATCGCATCTGCGGAAACCTAGTCGCAGAAGCGGAAGAGAGCATCTTGGAGAGGACCGCAGATGCGGTCAAAGTTCCTCAAAAGTGGGACCGCATCTGCGGGAGGCACGTTGCGGAAGTGAGAAAGGGGTGGACTAGGGAGGACCGCAAATGCGGTATTTTAACTACACCTGCGGAACCGCAGAAGCGGTCAAGGGACCGCATGTGCGGAAACAACAGAGGCAGTGTGGTCTTTTAAAATTCGGGGTTGAGTTCATTTCAACCCCATTTTCTTCCATATGAGCCGATGGGGAGCAGCTTTGAGGTTCCATTTTCGTCACTCGCCATGAGGTAAGTAATTTATGCTAGCTCTGAGTTAAATACAAAGTTTATACATGGATTTAGGCAAGGAAATTATGGAAAAATTTAGATTTTGGTGGAAAACCTAGAAATTTACATTTCTTGGAATTTGACCACGATACTGAGTATGGAAATTAGTGTAAATTATATATTTGAGTTCCTAAGGTCATGGGTAATCTTTATCTTTTAAAAATTTTGGATTCCGGACGCGTGGGCCCGAGGGCATTTTGGTCAACATTTAGATCGGAGTTAGGGATTTGCCATAAATTAGATTGTAACGAATATTTGAGCTTATATTAATTTATTTGCATAACAGTTGTCTCGTTTTGGAGCGTGGTGCATCAATTAGAGTCTTCGGAAGGGCGTGGAATGTCGGTTATGGATCTTCGGAGCGAGGTGAGTCTCCTTTCTAACCTTGTAAGAGGCAATTGTCCCCATAGGTGAAATAATTAAAGATGTGCTCCTATTTGTGGGGGCTACGTATGCACGAGGTGATGAGAGTCCGTGCGTAGCTACTATTATGCTATTGTCCGGGTAGTTAGGACCCAAAAGCATGTTATACTTGGATTATTTATGAACCCATTGATAGCTTGAATTGCTCAAATCACATCGAATTAGTAAGAGAATATCTAAAAGGATTAGACTTCATTTCTTAAAATTTGTTAAAGGAAAATTGGTTTTATTTGGATAAATATTCCCCGATAAGTTCTTAATTGACTGACTGAGCATGTATCCCTATGTGTACCTGTGTCGCATTCGTGATTCACGAGAAGGGTATGTGTTTATTTATGGAACGGGTCGAACGCCTCGACAGAATAAATAGAAGCATCTATAGGCGCACCATCGACCCTCGTCAAGTGCACATTTTATTTCTGTTGGTGCGAGTCGTCGACCTCAGCATGATTTGCGCATGATATATTGTCGCCTGAGAATTTTAAGTGAAAAGTTGTCTTTCGTGGCTTGATATAAATTGATAAGATAATGAAAAGTAAACATTGGAAATCCTTTATTATTTGTTGAAGGTGTTTTTCCTGATTTCTGGCTTTGTAAGTTAGAACTGCTATATAAAAATCCATGATTTCCTCACATTTTTAGTATATTATTACTGGACCTCTAGCAAGTATTGAAGTCGACCATCTCGTCTCTACTTCTTCGAGATTAGGCGGGATACTCGTTTAGTATACGTTGTTTACGTACTCATACTACACGTCTATGTATTTTTGTTGCACAGGTATATGTATCTCTAGCGGTCTACTGAGCGTAGAAGCACAGTTGATTTTGGGACTATGTGAGCTCCATTATTCGAGACGGCCGCAGCTAGAGCAGTCCCTTCCAGTATACTGTATTTACTCATGTCCACTGTATTCTGGACGGATGTTGTATTTTATTTTCTCGTCAGTAGATGCTCATGTACTTCTGACACCGGGTTCTGGGATGGTTTATATTATTTGTATTAACTATTCATTAATTAAATTTGATTTGAGACAACTACCTTTTAATTGCTGAACTTGAAGGAAAATCCTAGATTTCAAAAGTATTCACACGAGATTTGTATTAAGTAATTTGGTTGGCTTGCCTGACTGCAGTGTCCGGCGCCACCACGACCCTTGGTGGATTTTGGGTCGTGACATATATAAACAACATAATACAATTATTCTACAATTTTACTGTATTTCGTAATTATAATGTATATCATGTCTTCTTCTTCTTCTTCTTTTTCGAGTTTCAATCTGAAATTCAGCCAAAATCAAGTCTAATCTTCACCAAAACACCCTCAAAATTGAGATATAAACTCCAAATGTAACGACTCGACCGGTCGTTTTAAGTCTAGCGCATCGTTCAGCAGTTTGAGGCCATGAGCAACTTCACATCAGGTATTATGACTTGTATGCATGGTCGGAATTGAATTTCGGGAAGTTCGGATTTGATTTGGAAAGAGAATTCTCATTCGGAAGCTTTGAGTTGAAAGAATTGACTAAGATTGAATTTTTGAATAAACGACCTCGGAATCGGAATTTAAAGGTTCCAGCAGGTTCGTATGATGATTTTGGTCTTGGGAGTATGTCCGGATCAGGTTTTAGAAGACCCGGGAACGTTTCGGCACCTATTGTGGAAGTTAGCATTTTTGGAAGAATTTCATAAGTTTGGGTTGAAGTGCATTTCAGTGTTATCAATGTCTGCTTGGGATTCTGAGTCTGGGAATAGCTCTGTATGGTGATTCTGGTGTTAGGAGCACGATCGGAAGTGAATTCGAAGGTCCGTGGGTCATTTTGGAGTCATTTGGCTAAAGACAGAAATTTGAAGGTTTTTGAGAAGTTTGACTGGAAGTGAAATTTTTGATATCTGGGTCGGAATCCAACTCCGAAAGTTGGAGTAGGTCTGTAATGTGGAATGTGACTTGTGTGCAAAATTTGAGATCAATCAGACATGATTTGATAGGTTTCGACATCGAATGTAGAACTTTGAAGATCTAAAGTTCATTAAGTTTGAATTGGGGTGCGATTCATGATTTTGAAGTTTTAATGTGATTTGAGGCCTCGAGCAGGTCTGAGTTTTGTTATGGGACTGGTTTGTGTGATTGGACGGGGCCTCGAGGGCCTCAGGTGTGTTTCAGGGTGGTCTTGGATCCTTTTGAGCTATTTTGCAATAGTTGATGCTGGTGTATGGTATTGTTCTTCTTGTTCGCGAGGATCCTCTCGTGTTCGCGAAGAAGAATTTCGCTTCAGGGACTCTATTCTTCGTGTTCGCGATGAGATCCTTGCATTCGTGAAGAAGGAAATCTCTGTTGCACAGGTCTGACTTCGGAGGCTCATATTTCTCAATCTATAAAGAATTTGGAGATGATCCAAAAATGAATGTTGTATCCCTTTGTTTCTAGTTTTCATAAAAGTAAACCATTTAGAATTTTGATTTGTGTACAAAATTTTATGGCTAGTACACTACGGGCTGTCCGGGAAGATGAAGAAGAAATTTGTGTTGCACATGGCTGACTTTGGAAGCTTATATCTCAAAACCTATAAGGAATAGGGAGATGACCAAGACATGAAAGTTGTATATCTTGGTGTCTAGTTTTCAAAATATTGAACCATTTGTCATTTGAAATTCGTACAAAAGGTTATGGTCATTATACTAGAGGCTGTGTAAGAAGAGCTTGGAAAATGGTTTTTGAGAATTTTCTTCTTTGCGAACGCGATGGGGGTCTTGCGAACACGAAGAAGAGTTGTCTCGGCAGAGTATAAGTGTAAAGAAATAGGTTTGGTTCATTTCATCTCGTTTCCTCCATGGGAGCCAACCTAGGAGCGATTTTGGAGCTCCATTTTCGTCATCCATGTCAAGGTAAGTGATTCCCACCTATTGCAAATTATTTACTTGGTTTATCTCTAGATTTTAACATGGAAAATCAAGTAAATTAGTAGAAATTTTGGGATTTTGAAGAAAACCTAGGAAATTTGAATTCTTAGATTTTGACTACGATTTTGGACATGATATTGAGAGCCAATTATATATTTGAGTTCATGAGGTTGTGGGTAAATTTTATCTTCGAAAATTTTGGACCCGAGGGTGTTTTTTCAACTTTTTTTATGGGGTTAGGGATTGTATAAATTGGATTATTATGAGTAATTAAACATGTATTAATGGATTTACATAATTATTGGTTAGTTTTGGAACGTTGTGCATCAATTTGAGTCTTCGGAAGGGCGTGGAATGCCGATTATGGAACTTCGGAGCGAGGTAAATATCCTTTCTAACGTTTTAAGATGGAATTGTCCCCATAGGTAAAATAATTGGTTATCCACTCCTATTTGTGGGGGCTACGTACGCACGAAGTGACGAGAGTCCGTGCATAGCTACTATTATATTTAAGTCTGGGTGATGACCCAAAAGTTCATCACTCATTTTGAAAGTAAATTATGTGTTCCGAGGCTTTAAAACCTCCTTTTTATCTTACTTCGATTTGCGTGTACAGTCCAAACGTATATTCGGGAAGCCATTATATGAAAATATATGAAAAATAATTAATTTTGCTTTTTAATGAATTTAGGTTAACTTTGGTCAACATTTTGGGTAAAAGGACCCGGACCCATAATTTGACGGTCCTGGAGGGTCCGTGGGAAAAGATGGGACTTGGACCTATGCCCGGAATAGAATTCCGAGGTTCCAAGCCCGAGAAATGAATTTTTGAAGAAAATTGTTTAACTGAAATTTCTAGAGTTTTTGGAAATTTGATTGTAACTGAATGTGATGGTATCAAGCCCGTATTTTTGGTTTCGGATCACGGTACAGGTCTTATATGTGATTTAAGTTGAGCGTGTAAAATTTGGTAAGAAACGAACTTGAAATGACATGAATCAGACTTTCGATTGTAAAAATTTGAACTTAAAAGTTCATGAGATTTTTCTTTGATTTTGATGCTAATTCATGGTTATTGATGTTATTTTGATGATTTCATTGCACGAGCAAGTCCATATGATGTTTTTAGACTTGCTTGCATGTTTGGTTTGGAGCCCCGAGGGCTCGGGTGAGTTTTGGATAGGCCACAAAGTGAAATTTGAACTTGGAAAAATGATGGTATGTTGCAAGTCTGCAGGCGCTCGCAAATGCGAAGGTGACTGGAATAGTACTGGGTCGTAAATGCGAAAAAAGCTTCGCATTTGCGAAGTGAACAGTCTGAGGGGTTCGCAATTGCGAACCCTGGTCGCAATTGCAACATCAGAGACTAGTTAAATGATACTTAGACACATTTTCAGCCATTTGTCAATGCTTCTCAAAATCTAAACAGCTTCGGGCAATTTTTCAAAGACAACTACTCTTCCAAATTGATTTTGAGTCATTTCTAACTCGTTTTCTTTAATCTCTAACATCTTTTTACATGATTTCCACTCAAAATCAAGGGTTTTCATGGGAGAAATTGGGTGTTTTGGGTAGAACTTAGGATTTTTGAATTTTTGGAATTTGGACCTCGATTGAGGTCCGATTTCAAAACAAATTATATTTGAGTTCGTGGGTGAATGGGTAATCGAGTTTTAGTTCGACCCTCAGGTTTTTACCATATGTGCCCGGGGTCGATTTTTGACTTTTTGGAAAAACTTTAGAAAACATATTTCCATGCATTAGAATTGATTCATTTAGCATTTATTGATATAGTTAAATAACTTGTGGCTAGATACAAAAGAACTGGTGGTGGAATCAAGAGGTAAAGCGGTAATTGAGGCTTGAATTGTGTTCATGGCATCGAGGTAAGTGTTTGGTCTAACCTTATCATGAGGGATTAGGAGTCTTTTCTTACTTGCTATGTGTTAATTGTTGAGTACGACATATAGGCATGGTGACGAGTATCTATATGTTGGTGTCGAGCGTGCCCGTGAGTCTTATACTATGATTAATATGACTCTGTTTTGTATTATTCATGCCTTATGTAATGATTTCCATTGTTGAATTAGGCTTGTGGAAGTAATATAGGTAATTGAACATTGAAGAGCGTTGGCTCAAGTTGCAAAATAGTTTGTGGAAGTAATATTGGTAATTGAACATTGAAGAGCTTTGGCTCAAGTTGTAAAATGAATTGTGGAAGTAATATTGGTAATTGAACATTGAAGAGCGTTGGTTCAAGTTGTAAAATGATTTGTGGAAATATTATTGGCAATTGAACATTATAGGGAATTGGCTCAAGTTGTGAAGTAAATATGAAAAAGAGAAGAGGATTATGATATTGTCTCCCTTGTCGGGATGTTATTGCTTTTAATGTTATCTCCTTGCCGGGATGTTGTTGCTCTTAAAGGTTTTCTCCCTTGCCTGGATGTTATTGCTCTTGATATTGTTTCCCTTGCCGGGATATAATTGTTGTACTATTGTTTCCTCTTCGGGATTTTTATTGTTACTTTATTTATTTCCTTGCCCTTATTGTTTGTGATTGTTGTTTGGGTGAGGAAGAGTGTTAAAGCACAAAGGGTGATGTTGTGCATTGTATTGGTGAGAGAGTGTTAAAGCACGAGGGTGATGTCGTTCATGATATTTGTGAGAGAGTGTTAATGCACGAAAGAGTGATGTCATGTCGCACAATGTACCATTCCATGCCTTTATATAAGTGATAATGCATGAAGGATCATTCCGTGCCATGATTATATGAGGTAAAAGCACGAAGGGTCATGCCTTGCCGATTATATTTATTCTTATGCTGAGGATGAGAGTAAAAGCACAAAGGGTGATGCCGTACACTTGTCCTTGATTTTCCTAATTCTTGATGATAATTGAATTATGGTGTTCTTTACGTTTATTCCCTGATTTTATGTTGTTACTTGATTTTATTGTAATGTCATTGATTCCCTTGCCCAAATTGCTTGTGATTGTTGCTTGGTTAAGGAAGTGTGTAAAGCATGAAGGGTGATGCCGTGCACGATATTTGTGAGAGAGTGTTAAAGCACGAAGGGTGATGCCATGCATGTTACTTGTAAGAAAGTGTTAAAACACGAAGGGTGATGCCGTGCACTTGTCTTTGATTTCCTGATTTTTAATGATAACTATGTTATGGTTTCTCTACATTTAACTGTTGGTTTTCTTTTGATACTTGTTGTTCCCCGCAGCATGATTTCCCCTTCCTATCTTTAATTGTAAAGTTTGCCTTTATTTTTTGCGGTATATAATTAACTGCACAGGTTTATTTGCTAGTCTGGTCCTAGCCTCGGTACTACTTCGCCGAGGTTAGGCTAGGCACTTACCAGCACATGGGGTCGGTTGTGCTGATACTACACTCTACACTCTTTTGTGCAGATCCCAGTACTAGAGCATATGGACCTTATCTTTGGGTCACTCCCTTTAGTTTATTCGGAGACCCGAGGTAGTCCTGTAGGCGTCCGTAGGCCTTGGCATCTCCTTCTATCCCTTCATTCTATTTCTTTTATGTATTTTAGAGACAACATTGTATTTATCTTTCGGACCTTTATTTGTAGTATTCTTAGGCAGCCTATGAAATTGTGACACCAATTCTGGGTAGTCTATGTTTAAGGAATTGTATTGGTAATATTTCATGGTTATAATTTGTTCTTCCACCTACTTAATTCTGTTGGTTATACAATGTTTATTTATAACTGTTAAAGGATTTAAAATAAGAAAAAGGTAAATAATTCAATTGGTTGGCTTGCCTATCTTTCACTAGTAGGCGCCATCACGACTCCCGAGGGTGGAAAATCCGGGTCGTGACACAGGTAGTCTAGGACCCAAAAGCATGCTATACCTGAAATATTTGTAATCTTATTGACAACTGAAATTTGCCTAAATCATATCAAATTAGTAAAAGAATTTCTAAAAAGGGTTAAACCTCATTTTCTTAAATTGTTAAAAAATAATTGACTTTTCCTTGGATTAATGTTTCTTAATGAATTCTTAGTTGATTGTTTGAATATATGTATCTATGAGTGCATGTGTCACACGTATGATTCGTGAACGGGGTAACTTTATTATTTATATTTGATCGTGTCACATGTATGATTCGCGAGCAGGATAATAGATGCATTTGTGGTTTGCGACATTCAATCCTCTAGCAGTGTACAGTTTATAAATTTGTTGGATCGGGCCGTACGACCTCGGCATGATTTTTGCATGCTTGTAATGCTTGCTTGAGATTTACAAATTGATATTGCCTCCCTAGTCTGAGATTAATTGATAAATAATGGATTATGAATTTGGAGACTTTGAAATATAAATAGGAATGATTATTTGTTTCTTGACTTACTTGAGTTTACTGCCATTTTTAATAAATCCATGATTATTCGCATTATTATTATATTATTACTAGACCACTAGTAAGTGTCGAAGTCGACCTCTCATCTCTGCTTCTTCAAGGTTAGACGGGATACATACTGGGTACACATTGTTTTTGTACTCATACTACACTAGCTATTCATTTTTGTTGCACATGCACATGTATGTCTAGTAGCCTAGTTGGGCACAACGGCATGGTTGATACAGAGGCTTAGGTGAGCCGCACCTCTCGAGACGACCCGCAGCCAGCAGAGTCTTCTTCAGAGTATTGAACTGTATTTCCTTTTCTGTCCAATTTGTATTCCAAACAGTTGGTGTATCACATTATTTCCTAGAAACTGCTCATGCACTTGTGGCACTGGGTTTTGGGATGATTATGGGGTATTCTGTATTAACTTCTACGCATTCTTTAATTCATTTTGTAAAGCTTATCTTTTACTAGCCAAATTAAAGGAAAATCATAGTTTTTACAATTATTTAAATGAGAATTTAATTAAGCATTTAAACTTGGCTTGCCTGACAGCGGTGTTTGGTGCCATCATGACCCTTAGTGGATTTTGGATCGTGACAACATGATATCAGAGCACTAGGTTCACTTAGGTCTCACGAGTCATGAGCAAGTCTAGTAGAGTCTTGCGAATTGGTACGGAGACGTCTGTACTTATCTTCGAGAGGCTATAAGGCTGTTAGGAGCACTTCCCTTCTTGATTCATCATCGTGCGGTTTGATTCCTATGAGGCTTATGCCTTTGTTTATTTCCTACTCAATCTAACGCGATGTGAAGCTCTTTCTATATCGATCGAGAATTGATAAATTGTAATGGTACTACAGATATGGTGCGGGATGTTACTTCCTGCGTATTTGATTGGGCTATTGTCGTCGCCTTGCGGAAGGTCGTTCTGTTGTTTCTTCTCTATATCAGTATTAACTAAGGTTTTGAGATTCGGCATTAATTGTTATGACGATTCGTGTGTTGCTATCGCACAGTATTGGCGTAATGGTAGGATGTTTGTCAATGCGTTAAAGGAGTGAATGACTTGGAAGGATGTTTACTCAATGCAAGATTTAAAGATTCAGAATTTTATTTCCGGCGGAGGAGAGGCAATCGGGCTATGAACGTTCAAGTTTGGTTTGATGGAGTAACAAGACTTGATATTTTCGAGCGTGGTGGATTTTTCTTTTGTGATGTGGTGTCATTATCTTTGTTGAGTACATTAAGTTCGCTGGTGTTATGGTTTTCTTCAATTCGCCTTTAGGGCAGAGTAGCATATGGGTTTTGTGGTAGGATGACTACACTCCTTGAGAAAAGTTTAGAGTGATTTGGGATTCATGGTGGGCAGTGACTAGGTCTACGAGCTTAATTTGAAATATTGGCTAGCATAACGGCGGGAGATTTAATATGACAGAAAGGAGCTGCTTGATATGAAGAAGGATACAACATAACTTTGAATTGGAAGATATTGATATGAAGAAGGAAACATAACTTTGAATTGGAAGATATTATCGCACATTTAGTTGATATCCACGAGGAGTGAATGGACTTGTGCAGCCGGTGAATGAGCACGGGCTCAGGTGGGTTATCTCCTATGAGCAAGTTAGCGGTCGCGTGGTTGGTGAAGCTCATGCGAAGGATTTTATTGGCTATCCGGTAAGAGGTCTAATATGTGAATGTTGCTAGAGATTCAGAGTGTTCATGAAATGCTAACGGAAGGATTTCGAGGAATCTGGTTGTTTCATTGCGCAAGGTCATGTTAATAAGAGATAAAGAATCTTGGTGGGTTCCAAAGTTGTGTAATAGTGGCTTCAAGCTAAGTGGGAGAGTCCCACTGCCTACAGTTGGATTGACTGGTCGCCTATTTGTGAGATTTCTAGTTATCGGCATATTGATGGGTTACTCTGACTAAGGAAAGAGAACACCAGTGGTAATTTGAGCAAAGAAATTTAAGAATGTGTTCTATAATTGGCATCACCCGTTCATGTTTAGTCTTTGGGAAGACTCAAGAATTATGTTTCGCGTAGAAGTGAGTTGCAAGGAAGGTGATTCAGTCGGGTGCTGCTTTGAGAGGGTGGTCATGTGCTAGCAGAGCCTTGCAGTTGATTAAATTCAGGACCAAATCACAGTAGGTAACTCTCAATAATGGTCCTAGTAGGTTCAAAGGTTAAGGTATGGTGCCTAAGGGTTTCGAGTCCATAGTATGGTTGAGTATCGAGCTTTTGCAGCAAATTATGATAAGGAGCTTAGAGTGTTCTGTGTTATCTTCGGTCTACGATATAAATTGAGAGGGATGGGAGAAAATGTCTTTGGATTCATAGAGGAATTATTAGAATGGGTGTACCAGTTGAGAATGCAAATATTCACATAAGGAGGGTATGAGATGGTTCGTGGGAATTGAGACAGCGTGGTCTCGTGAAATAAGGTCACTCAGGATGAGTGCAGATTTGGGTTTATGATGTTTTGAATGGGGCTACTATTATTCCTAAGTCAAGCCTAGAGTAAATCGGAAGAAGTAAAATTAGTCTGCAATGGTTTAATTGGTATAATGGTGGCAACGATTAGTTCCTTCGGCGTGTTAAGTTATACATATGATTACAGTAATGTGTGCAAGGTTTGACGACTACCGTAATTGATTTTCTTTGGAGGATTTCGAGTATTATGGCTTATTATGTGCAGATGGATCCCGAAAGAGTTGTGGTGGGTTAGACCACTACTTGAGATTGGTATTTTCTGTGGTTATCAGAATTTAGTCACGGGTTGTAATGGTTCCCTTGAAATGAGTTAAGTAAAAGGCTTCTATATGATGAAGAGTTTACCCTATTAGTGGTTCAGGAGTTATGACGAAATTCTTGTGCTATTTCCATTGTCATGATTAAGTGCCGTGAGTAACGTGGGATTTGGAAGTTGAGAATCGAAGTTGCGGTTAGGTGTTGACAAGGAGGTCACGGGCTTGGATGAGCAGGAAAAGAATTTAGATGTTTAGAGTAAGTTGGTATTATTTTCAGCGTCACCTGAGATCAGTGTCATGAGTAAGAGGTTTTGAGTATTGACTTATGGATACTTAATTCACTTTGCAGCATTTGTATGGATGGTGGTGTGGATGTGTAGACTTGTTACCTGGTGCAGAAGGTCATGAAAGCATATCCCACGGAAAGATTGTATAAGTGTGACGTGTAGTCACTTAATTTATTGAGGATTTAAACCAAGTATGGTGATTGTGGTACTATCGCTAATTGAGAATTTATGTCTGAAGGGTGCTCGTTCCATTTTGTTATGAAATGTGGAATATTGTTCCGGATTGGACGGTTGTTCTTGTGTGTTGTGGGAAAAGGGGGGGTTTATTATGGACCTAGGAAAGATTATTGGCCTAGTTAGGTACGATTAGAATCGACTTGAGGTCTGTGAATGGATTTAAATATGAAAATGGGCTCTAAATCAGGCCGGATGTGTTTATTTCAGCATGGCACTCCTTATGGAGGAGTATTCGAACGTTGGATGTTATTTCGTCGTCGGCTATTTTATGTAATGCTATATTATTCCGTATGAGTTGCGAAATGGCTTGATAAATTTCTTGTGTGTTGAGGTTCCGCGTAGCGATGATGTTATGTGAGAAGGATGGCTCTTGAGATTCAGATCATATATCGCACTTCAGTTGTGCTTGACTTTTGTAGCTTATGGCGCTATTTGTCTCCCCAGGGATGGTATTATGCACTTAGTGTGCTTGTGGCCGATATTCGATATTTTGTAGTAATGAATGATTTTTCTCGGTATGTATCTTCCTATGTGAATTTTATGTGTGGATTGGGTGGCATACTGCCACGGGTATATTGTTTGGATCAGGTTGCACGCCGTGATAGTGTGTTGTTGAGTACAGTTCCCTATATCTATTTTTGTGTGTTTTATTTCCCATTTACTGAGGGAAGTTTATATTAGTTGCGTGAGTTGAGTACTCCCTTCTAGAGTTCGTTTTCCTTATGTATCACATTTGAGCTTGTAGTTTATTGGCACGTCATGGCATCATATGGGAATTTTGATCATGATCGTGGTAGCTTATTGCATGAGCAATTTGTACTTGGTGAGACGAGATTATTAGATCTAGGATCAGTGCAGTCGGATTATATGAAGTATATTAACGAGAAAAGATCATTATTTGTTCAGAATGAGGTAATGGTTCTTGTTAGAAGTATAGACTCAATGATTTGTTGACCGGCAATTGGTTATGAATTTCTATACATCTCTTCCGTCGTGGCAATATTGCGAGAGTTGGAACAAGACTCATATATATCATAAGGTGCATTATGAGCATCGGATCCGGGGAATGTTTGTTATTATGATCAGAGAATGTTATAATGGTCCTGTAAATGATGTGGTGCATGTTGAGAATTCAGCAAAGGCATGCAGTCATGTTCTGGTACCTCGTGTAGTGATTGATACGGTGTTCATATATTGGAAGCAAGCCTGGCAGAGAATTCCGGATTGGGCTCTAATCTTATTTCTTGAATAAAAGAGAATATCTTCAGAATTGATCGAGATAATGCGCTCAACTGGGTTGTAGTAGCATGAGTAGGTGCACGAGGTGTTAAATGGTGATTTCGGACAACTTTAGCGCAGTTCTTAGCATGTTCGAGGATGAACATATGTTTAAGTGGGAGAGAATGCAACGACCCAAACAGTTGTTTTGAGTTCTAGCACGTTGTTCAGCAGTTTAAGGTCATGAGCAACTTCACTTGAGGTATTATGACTTGTACACATGGTCGGAATTGAAATTTTGGGAAGTTCGGAGTTGATTCGGAAAGAAAATTCTCATTTTGGAAGCTTTAAGTTGAAAAAATTGACCAAGATTGGATTTTTGAGTAAACGACCTCGGAATTAGGATTCAAAGGTTCCAGTAGGTTCATATGATGATTTCAGACTTGGGTGTATGTTCGAATCGGATTTTAGAAGATCTAGAAACGTTTCGCACATATTGTGGAAGTTAGCATTTTTGAAAGAATTTCATAAGTTTGGGTTCAAGTGAAATTTATTGTTATCGATCTCCTTATGGGATTTCAAGTCAGGGAATAGCTCCGTATGGTGATTCTTGTGTTGGAAGCGCGATCGGAAGTGAATTCGTAGGTCCGTGGGCCATTTTGGAGTTATTTGGCTAAAGATAGAAATTTGAAGATTTTTGAGGAGTTTGACCGAAAGTGAACTTTTTGATGTCGGGGTCGGAATCCAATTCCAGAAGTTGGAGTAAGTCTGTAATGTCAAATGTAACTTGTGTGCAAAATTTGAGATCAATCGGACGTGATTTGATAGGTTTCGATATCGAATGTAGAAGTTTGAAGTTCTAAAGTTAATTAAGCTTGAATTGCAATTTGATTCATGATTTCGATGTTTTTCGATGTTATTTGAGGCCTCGAGCAGGTCCGTGTTATGTTATGGGATTGGTTTGTGTGATTGGACGGTGCCCCGGGGGCCTTGGGTGTGTTTTGGGGTAGTTTCATATCATTTTGGGCTGTTTTGCAATAGCTGATGCTAGTGTCTGGTATTGTTCTTCGCGTTCGTGAGGATCCTCTTGCGTTCGTGAAGAAAGATTTGGCTTCAGGTACTCTGTTCTTTGCGTTCACGATGAGATCCTCACGTTTGCGAAGAAGGAAATCTCTGTTGCACAGGTCTACCTTTGGAGGCTCTTATTTCG
This sequence comes from Nicotiana glauca, assembly GCA_026770625.1. Taxonomy (NCBI): domain Eukaryota; kingdom Viridiplantae; phylum Streptophyta; class Magnoliopsida; order Solanales; family Solanaceae; genus Nicotiana; species Nicotiana glauca. Next base: position 27,325 of record MU745660.1, read on the forward strand.
CAATCTGTAAGGAATTTGGAGCTAATCCAAAATTTAAAGTTGTAGACCTTTCAGAAAAGTAAACCATATAGCATTTGGATTTGTGTACATAAAGTTATGGCTGGTACACTACAGGCTATCCGAGAAGATGAATAAGAAATTTATATTACACAGGGCTAGCTTTGGGAGGTTATATCTCAAAATCTATAAGGAATAGGGAGATGAACAAAACATAAAAGTTGTAGATTTGGTGTCTTGTTTTCAAAAAATTAAACCATTTGTCATTTGAAATTTTGTACAAAAGGTTATGGTTATTATACTAGAGGTTGTTTGAGAAGGGTTTGGAGAATGGTTTTGGGGAATTTTCTTCTTCGCAAACATGATGGGGTTCTCGCAAACGCGAAGAAGAGTCGTATGGGTAGTATATAAGTGTATGAAATGGGTTAGGTTCATTTCATCTCATTTCCTCCATGGAAGCTAATAACTAGGGACTTTAACGTGTTTTATGCTCCTTCTTGCTTACGCTTTGATTATAAATTCTTACAAAATAGTCCCAAAAAGGCTCATAAGTTGTGCTGGATTGCAGGTTTGATCGACAAAGTAACGAAATATCAGAATTCGGCTCAAAAAGGAGTGAAACCTGCTCAAGTATCAAAGACAAGACAAACTCAGGACAATTAGGCCTAGTGCGGCCGCACTACATTTTGTGCGGTCCGCACTAGGCAGATTCAGAGAGTATAATTCAAGGCATAACACCTAGTACGGTCGCAGTCCATTTTGTGCAATCCGCACTAGGTAGATTCAGAGAGTGGCAAAACTAAGCTCCAAGTAACGCGGCCGCAGTAAATATTGTGCGGTCCGCGGTGAAGGCTCCGCAACCGCACTACCATTGTGTGCGGTCCACAGAAGAGATATTTAGAGAGTTGAAATTGACAAGGTCCAAGCCCATGCGGTCTACAGTCATGTTTGTGTGGACCGCTGTAGCTGCCTCCGCGACTGCGGTCCATTCTGCGCGGTCCGCGGAGCCTAAGTTTAGAGAGCCAAGTTTTGAAGTCTAAGAGCCTAGTGCGGCCCGCACTGACCCCGCAAGGGAATTTTTGTCTAGTTTTTCCAGTTTATTATAAATAAAACATTTTTCCATTTCTAGGGTATCAGTTAATTCCAGACTTTGAGTTGTGCTCGTGAGACTCATTTTATAGTTATTTTGGGCACTTTAGCTTAGTTTTAACAATAGATTCTCTTGTATTTACTTTAGTGTTTAATTAATATGTCTTCTTCTTCATCTATTTCTCTATTTTCTTGTTCAATCATGAGTAGCTAAACCCATTAGCTAGAGTTGTGGCTCAACCCTAGTATGGGTAATTGATGGGTGTTGTGATTTAAGGTTAAATTGACTATGGGTGTTTGTATTTGGGTCAATTTTATGGTTTAATTTATGAATTGGTGGTTGCAAACACTGGTTTGTGCTAAGTTGATTTGGGTTCTTTTTGAGAAAGAGAGACTAAGTCTCCAAAGTTGACCCAACAAGGAATTGGATGGACTCAAGAGATTTGATAGTCCCAATTAAATGGTTAAACCTCGAGAGAGTAATTACCCGACTTGAACCCTAGTTGCTTGAGCTAATTTGCCTACCCATTTGGTCTCGAGAGAGTCAATTGGGAAAAATCACTCTCTCTACCGAGACGTGTAAGAGTGGGTAAAATTGTGCAACGGTTGTACATATTTTCCCAATTATGTCAATCGAGCATTAGAAGCAATTACCCATCAATTAGCCACCTAGGTGAAAGTCACTATCCTAGTGCCCTTTAAACCATTAGATATAACTTTAGCAATTATCTCGTAGCATAATCTAGTTTCAATTAATATAGTTTGATAATAGTAGTTTATAATTGAAAAACCCAAAAATATTTGGAAGTGACATTTGGAACAATCATGCAACTCTACTCTAGACTGATACCCACCTCCAATTTCTAGCTCTCTGAGGAATTCGATCTTGACCCTTATATCGGGTAAAATCTATTGCGACACTCTCTTCCTACTTTATAGTAGCGTGGAGTTGGCTGTGATCACTTTTTGGCACCGTTGCCGGAGAGCTAATGGTTCTGGCTATCTGTTTAGTTAGTTTTGTGTTTTGTTCTTCTTTTCTTTTTGTTTACTAATTTTGTTTGTGTCGATTACTCAAGTACCAATAGCTCTCAATGCTAATGACCCTCTTGGCAACGCGATGGCGGGGGAGGATGTAGATGATCTTGATCAAGATGAGGTTCCTATATTACCTCAAGCTCAACGTAGAGGTCGTCAGGCCATAGAAAATGACAACAACAATATTCCAAACCCTCCTCCGCCACCACCAAGAGTGGCTCCAAGAGTCCTCCCAAATCAAGGGTATGCGAGTGCCATCGTTCCTCCCTCAGTCCAGGCGGGGAATTTTCAAATCACAAATGTAATGTTCCCCTTGCTCGAGCAAAGAGGGTATTTTACGGGCTCCTCCGATCAAAATGCCTACAAGCATCTCAAGGCGTTCGTAGATACATGTTGGGGGAGCAAGAAAATGAATGTGTCCAAAGATGCTCTTAGGTTGAGACTTTTCCCGTTCTCACTTCGGGGGAAAGCATTGGATTGGTTAGAGAGACTCCCCAATCATTCCATCACAACTTGGGATGAGTTGGCAAATAAATTTATTGCTAAGTTCTTCTCACCCGGGCATATGGCAGCACTTCGAGATGAGATATTGGCATTCAAGCAAGAACCTACGAAACCTTTGCATGAGATATGGGAGCGGTTTAAAACTATGGTGAAAGATTTCCCTAATAATGATATGACTGAAATGATGATTCAACAAACCTTTTATCGTGGCATCGAGTCAACTTTATGAAGCTTCCCTACAATGAAGCTTGTGATATTTTGGATTAAATGGCCGACACTTCTGCGGCATGGCAAAGTAGAGCGAATGTGCCCCAAGGTGACCCCACGGTCAAGCTATTTCCGAGCTTACTACTACTATGAATAAATTGGTGAAGGCGCAATTGCAACAAGTCCAAAATCCTCGCCAAGTCAATGCCATGGAAGGAGTAAATATGTTTAAGAGAAGGCAAAGAGGGCAACAATCTTAAGGGAATTGTGATCAATATGATGATGGTGGCAGCTTTTCAAATGAGTGTTATGATGATCAAAGTGAAGAGGTTCAATATGTCAATAATTATCAAGGCAATCGAGGCAACTCTTCCAACCAACAATGGCGACCCCAAGGAAATTGGGTCAATCAACAAGGTGGTGGTAATTGGAACAACAACAATCAAGGTGGTACTTGGGGGAACTACAATTTAGGCAACCAAGGAAATTGGAATGGGAATAACAACAACAATGGTCAAGGCGGGTGGAACAATAATGGTAATCAAGACAACCGGGGGCAAGGCTTTCAAAGGCCCCCGATGTACCAACAACCAAACAATCCACCTCCGTTTCAACCTCAAGGGTCTAGTTCTTCGGGTAATGATATGGGTCGAATCAAGATTATGTTCGAGCGAATGATGAAGAAGAACCAAGACTCCGATGCTCAATTGGCTTCCCATAATACCTCTATTCTAAATTTGGAGGTGCCAATAGGCCGAATCTCTCAATCGTTAAATACTCACCCCAAGGGTGCCCTACCAAGTGATACGGTACTGAACCCAAAGGGTGGGAACAATCATGTGATGGCGGTTACAACAAGAAGTGGGAGAGGCGATAATGAGAATGCCTCGAAAGACAAGCAAGTTGTTGATAATGATGTTGGGTCCCAAGAAGATGTAGTTCCTTTGGTAGTTAAGAATGTGGTTGATCAAAATGAGAACAATGATGTGAGGATTGATATTGATGAGGCCGAGGTGGAAACTCAAGATGTCGTGAACCCGTCTAAGGAACACGTGATTGACATGACCGAGCCGGTGGTGCCCAAAGCCAAGGCACATTTGCCTAAGCCACCTCCGCCTTATCCTCAATGTTTAACAAAGCAAAAGAGTGACAACCAATTCAAAAAGTTCATTGAAATGATGAAGAGCCTAACAATCAATGTGCCTTTGGTGGAGGCACTTGAGCAAATGTCGGGGTATGCAAAGTTTATGAAGGATTTGGTGACTAAGAAGAGGTCGATGGAGTGTGAAACAATTAAAATGACTCATGAAGTGAGTGCTATCGTACATTCTATGGCCCCAAAACTTTAGGACCCCAGAGCTTTTACTATCCCTTGCACTATCGAAAGTGCGGATTTTGCCAAGCCCCTTTGTGATTTGGGGGATAGCATAAATTGGATGCCTTATTCGGTCTTCAAGACTTTGGGAATTGGGAAACCTAGGCCAACCTCAATGAGACTTCAAATGGCAGATCAATCGATGAAGTGACCTTTGGGCATAATTGATGATGTGCTTGTCCGAGTGGATAAGTTTATATTGCCGGCTGACTTTGTCATTTTAGATTGTGAAGTGGACTTTGAAGTCCCAATTATTCTCGGAAGACCTTTCCTTGCAACGGGGAAGGAATTGGTTGATGTTGAAGCTGGTGAGCTAACTTTTAGAGTGGGAGATGAGAAAGTCATCTTCCATGTTTGCAAATCCATGAAGCAACCCAATAGCATCGAGGTATGCTCATTTGTGGATATTATCACAGCTGTGATAGTGGATGACACAAGTTGTATGATTAATGTGGAGGATCCCCTTGAGGTCGTGCTTCAAAATCTTGATGTTGATGATGATGCTAGTAGAGTGGAGGGTGTAAATGTTTTGCATGGTATGGGCTCATATTCTTATGAGCCTAGGAAATTGTCCTTGGATCTTGAAAATTGGAAAACTCCACCAACTAAGCCATCTATTGAGGAGCCACCGGTGTTGGAGCTGAAACCACTTGCTGGAGCTGAAACCACTTGCTCCACACCTCAGGTATGAGTTTTTGTGCTCAAATTCTACTTTACCAGTTATTATTTCTTCTTGCCTCACTAACTTGCAGGAAGACACTACTTTGGCAGTTCTCAAATGGAGGAAAAAAGCAGTTGGGTGGACATTGACCGACATTCGGGGAATAAGCCCCGCATTCTGCATGCATAAAATCATTTCGGAGGAGAATGCAAGGATTCCTTAGAACACCAAAGGAAGCTCAATGAGGCAATGCAGGAGGTGGTGAAGAAAGAAGTGATCAACCTCGAGAGAGTAATTACCCAACTTGAACCCTAGTTGCTTGAGCTAATTTGCCTACCCATTGTCGATGCCCCTTTTTTCTTTAAAGGTGAAATCGGGTTTACGACATTTGGGAGGAAAACTCATTTCCCTTTTGGGAATTGGGTTTTGGAGTTTGAAGAGTCGCCACCTAATGATTAAAGTACATTAGGACACTAAGTGGGCTTTGAGTTGATGAACCAGAGTTTGGGTAATGGCTAGAAATTATCTCGAGGGGAAGGTGTTAGGCACCCCTCAAGATCCACTAGTGTGGTTCCCGGCCATGTTATAATTGTGACTTCACATAATTAAGTAAGCAATTAAGGGCGCAAATAGAAGTGGTTCACATACAACATTGCAAGTAGGTCGAAACTTGAGAAAAGGTAAAGAGGGCAAAAAGTTTATGAATGATTTAAACAATTCTACAAGAAATAGATGAAAGCAAATAAAAGGGAGGGGGGTCCTAGGTTTATGATTAATATGGATCACATCAATGCAATACCCGGCAATCACTCCTCAAAAGAAGGGCTACACATGGTATTAATGCACCAGTCATCATATCCATATCTACCCTTTCCCACCCCGTTAAGGTTATTAAAAAATGCGTGGGTTGGTCACGAATGCTTAATACGTGCTATTACCGTCCCATCCTATAAGTCCTGGAGGGTATTTAGGACTACTATTCCTACAAGGTAAGGACTAGGTTGAACCCTTAGGTTTAAAGGATAAAATGCTAAGCGACATACAAAAAAATAGGACCGCACATAACGGGACACATAAATACAAATAAAGGCTCACAGATCCCTCCACAAGTAAACACGTAATTAGCATGTATCAAACACATTTAAGGTCTCAAAGATGTGAGTTTAAAAAAACAGGAATGTTGAAGTTAAAATAGTAGGTTTCAAGAGGATATATTTTGGCAACTTAGCAGTGAAAGCAGAAGGTTCAGTTAAGACTGAGTGATTTAAAGAATGATTGATTTTCAGAAATACAACAGTTTAAAGACAGCAGTAAGATTTAGAAGTATACAACAATTTAGAGTTTAGTAAAATATAGATAAAAATCATTAAAGCGTGGGTTTTGAAATTAATGTAGTGATTCGAAGAGAAGTGACTTGAAGATACAGTAGCTTAACAAGATGCCGGACAAGTATTCAAAATAGCACGATTCTGGGCAGAGAGTGGTAACCCAGTAGTTTGAAAACATAACAGAACAAGAATCAGAAAATCAGTGAGAGTAAATAGATGCACAATTTCAAGATTGTTTTAAGATAGAGCGGGAGTTTTAATAAAAGCATAGTGAACTTCAGAGAGGAAAAACAAGAATGGGAACAACAGAGTTCAAAATATTAAAAGAGGCTGATTGGTCCTAAACCGGTAAAACATGATTAATTGATTTTCATACGCATTAGGACTAAAGTTTGCCTAGGCGTCATATACATTGCCTAATTATCTTAAAGGGTGAACATGTATATTTTGATTTTTCAGTTTTAAGAGGGATACACTTACAAAGATGTTTCGAATAGTTTAACCATATTTTGTGGGATTATTAGATTAATCATGTGTTTAACAATTGAAACTCAGACAAGTATAAAACCCTAAATAATAGGATATCTAATGCACATAGGAGTACCTAAAACATGATTTCTAAATGCTAATGATTATGAGAATGCAGCAATAGCCTTATAACAGTTTATTTGTTTGTTATTAATTGATCATGGTTACGAAATGAGTATAATAACAGGCTGAAAGTAAAACCCTTGAGCAGGATTTCTAATGTATGAGATGCATGTCCTATATAGGTTATCTATTGCGCAGATAAGTAAATAAATTCCTATAAGCATATTTTCTAGCCATTACTTAAACTAGGCATGCATAACCCCCCCCCCCCCCCCATATTCACTATNACAGTAATGATAAAAATAAAATAAGAAGTTATTCTATAGGAAGCCTTCAATTAGGACCATTCTTCCAACCTCACTCCTTTCGAGTTTCACAGCCTTAATATGGCATAGGCGCGGCAAAGCTCCCTAGGGCCCTCATTGGATCCCTCGCCAATACCAGCACCCAAGCAAATTGCCAAAATATTGGACAGGTGCAGTGTGGAATTACCATCCTTCCGTGTCAAAGTTCAATGAGTACTCAGGGATACTCAAGGCAATGCTTACACGAAGGGGGTAGGACCTAATTTCTAAGAGTAGTGTGAAGTGCAGGAAGGAGAGGAAATTTTGTAGTTTAAAGAGTTTACAAAAATTGGAGAGTTTTTTTCGAAAGATTAACTTGAATAAAACCGGAGCACTGATCAAAGGTTCAATAGTATAGACTTGCACACAAGGATAATGGGCAAAGGGGACAAATATATCACATAATAACACCAAGAGATACAGAGACTTATGCAAACTCACTAAGCATGAGTACACAAAATCAAAGAGATTTAGGGGGACCTAGAAATGGTCGAATTTAGACATAATAGTAGGCAGTAACAGAATATAGTTATAACAGGTAAGATTAGAAACAAACAATAGTCATAAGCATTCAAGTCATAAGTATAAAGGATGGAGGGGGATCGGGGACACATGATACTTGAACAAGGGAAAGAAATAGCCTAACAGATGTACACAAAAATAGGCAAGGCTCATAAAAAGTATTGACTTAATCATAAACGTGTAAAGAGATAAGCATGGCAAGTATCAACAGGCAAACAGGGAGTCATTTACATGTTGCACAGTAGAAGCCTAGGTAGAAAACAATTAAGAATATAACACACTGAAGTAGTAACAACCACATTGGATTGGAACTTTGAAATTAATCAGGACATACCAGCAATAAGAGAGCACAGCAAAATGCAAGAGCCAAATATGAGCACAATATTAGCCTTGGCTTTTCAGCCAGCTAATAATAGTCAAGAGTAGGGAACCACAGTAGAGCAAGAGAGAAAAAGAGAAAAATAGCACAAGACAGAGAAATGTTTATTGCTGTGTGTGTTTGTGATATGCAATGTATCAGTGTGTAATGCAAAAGAGAATGGGGGTGTTGATATCCCAATTTTTTTCTATATATTTTACACTCAAAATACTTTCAAATAGCATGTTTATACATATATACACATGCGCAAAAGTTTAGGTATTTCTCCCTAATTTTTAAAGATTTTAAAAATTAATTTATTACCCATTTTAGCAGTACAAAATCAGTAATTATTTCCAAAAAATTATCCTTTCTATGATTAACCTATTTTATTCTCATATTTACACCAAGATATAATTAAAAAAAATTGTATATTTTTACGAATTTATTTGATATTTTTAAAGCTAAATTGTATGTAATTGCAATTATATCCTATTTTACGATTAACAATATTTTGCAATTATAAAATTATTTCCAGTATTTTTGGATTGATATTTATATATTATTAAGTGGTTCAGTGCTTTTAATTT
>MU745660.1:38274-56441 GCA_026770625.1 Nicotiana glauca
TCTCTCTCTATCCGTCTCTTCCTCTCCTCCTTCTCTCTAGAACCTTCTAGTTCTTCTTCTCCGATGGCTTTCACCATCTCTCCGACCACCTCCAGCCTCACCCCTATCGACCACCAGCCACCTTGAAGCCTTATCGCATCGGTTCCCTTCATCCTTGAGACCCTGTGGGTCTTCACCATGATAGAAGGTCACTGAAGCTTTGCCCAGGGTTGTTTCCGGCCATCTCCGGCCTTGCTCCGCCGTATCCTAGCCTCTTGAGTCTGATTCCGACCTTCTCCGACTCCGATCGGGGACTTTTCCAAGCCTTTCTCATCCTAGGGTTCCTCTCAAACCCTAACCCTTCGAGGTTTTCTCTGATTCTTTTAGATCCGTTATGTATCTATGCTACACTTGAGTTTTCAAACGATTTTCCTAAATTTTCTTTCAAAACCCTTATTTTCCGATTTAGGGTTTTCTGGAAAGTGTTTAAGTGTTTTATGATTTTTCTTCTTTATTATTCGTATTGTTACTCTTATTGTGTTTCCTATGTCATGTTCTTACTTGCTTTCTACTGTGTTCTTATACTTTTCTTTTACCATGTTTTTTGTATGTTCTTTTACTGAGTTTTATACCCCGCCTTGAATGTTCTTTATTGTGTTTTCTATGCTATGTTCTTGTATATCCTTCTACTATGTTTTCTATGCTATGTTCTCTAATGCTTTTTCACTATGTTCTGCTATCTTCTTCCTCTATGATTTGATGTGTTTCGCCTACTGTATCCTTCTACCATGTTCTTAAGTGTCCTTGCTATTTTACTGTGTTTAAAGTTTTCTCCTAAAAGACCTGTTTAAGCATGTGTTTCTTCTACTGCTTCATCTACTATCAGTTGTTCTCTCATTATGCTTCGAATTAGCTTCTTCACTCGGTTTGCTTGATCTTTCTACTTGTTTGCATGTTTTCTCATGAGTTTCTGAAAAGAAATCTCTGAGCATGTTACCTCGTCTCTGTATTTGACTCGAGTCAGAAACCCTATAATTTGGGGGGGTTTCCTCCGAGTTTGGTTATATGATCAAACTAGGACTTATTTCTATGTGTAACTTTTTCTCGTTTGCACATAATTTTGATCCTCCTACACTAGACTCTTCTACTGAATAGCATGACAAATTTCTTCATGTTTAACATGTATGTATGTTTTTTAAATATGATGATTCTTTCTTCAAAGAGGTTTTCAAACTAGTGGTTGATTTAGAATTCCTTTTTAATAGGTCTAAATTGATTGTTACTGATTTTCCTTAAATTAAAACCTTTTCCACTTTTCTGACCTGGTTCATTCATACCAAATCTTTGATCTCTGATTTCCTGGCTGTTAACTGATTTCCTTGCCTTATTTACACAAACCGTGTATTTCAGAAACCATGTCCTTAAATAACCTTTATGTATTTGCCCTCAATTGCATGTTTTACACAAGTGTTTGATTAATTTCTTTCATTAATTGTTTTATACCCGTTTGAATTAGAATCCCTTAATTAAAGGAAGTCTTATGTAATTGATTTACAATCAGTCTTTAATTATTTTCTTACCTATTTCTGCCTGCTTTCTGCACTATAAATACACGACTCTCTTTCACAAGACACACACGAGAACACGATTGAAAAAACTCACTTCAAACAATACAATTTTACAATTCTCTTCTAAAGGCATACTTAGAGTATTCTTGCTTCTTGTCTGCACTTTGGCTTTTACAAGACTGTTTTCCCTTTACTTGTCTCTGTGAAACTGGTATGTCTTAACTTAATTTTCCATCTCATCCCAATGTGTTTATTTATAGTCCTTGTATCAATGTCTATTTTATTTGTAAAAGTGTAACATCTATCTTAATATGTCTATATGCTACTGCCTGATTCTCTTTCTTGTGGACACTTGCTCCCTATCCCATTACCCCCTATGTGTTTGTGAGTGGGGACTTAGGGCATGGCAACAAGAAATGTTATCCATGAACTGAGTTTTGACCCCTAGCCTCTAATTAGGCCGGAAAGTATGCCAGTATCTCTCATTGTTGGGCATGCCCTTTGCTTGCTCTTTCTTTTATCCTGCTTCTATTATGAACTCCCATACCATATTCCCCTATGTATGTTGAGTTAAAGTTCATTGCCTGGCAGCACCCAAATTGATGTCCAGGGCTGAACTTGACCTTCAATAGGTCCTAACTCCCTAATTTAAAGCTGACAGGCTGGTCAGGGGTGTACCAGCATCCCACTAGGTATGACCACCAGCCTGCCATGGACTTCCCTAAATCTCCCCTATTGCACTTACACTTACTCCTAGACTCTAAGTTCTGCCCCCTACTATGAGCCTTGCCTTGGGACCTTGAGCTCCATCTGAACTTGGATATTCGAGGGCTGGCCCTTACACACTGCACTATGATTTTGTAATGGTATTTGGGGTGTAAGCATTGTCTGGAGTTCGTGAAACTCCTTGGAACTTTGACACATCCCAAATAAGAGAAAGGCTTTGGAAAATCTGGTATTTGGAAGTTGGTTTATTCCATAAGTCAGACTAGGAGTCTGAATTAGGCTCTCCTTGGTTGGAATTTTAATTTCTGATGTAATTTACTTTTTTTGGATTCATTCAAGTTGTAATAATTTGTAATAACTATGGGCCATATAGTAAAAATGGGGAGGGTCTCTTATGTTATGCATGCGGGGTAGAAATTATGCCATCGATTTTTTTTTAATAATTTTTTTCTGCGATCACAACGTTTTCGTTTATGAATCTGCATATAGATATCCTACCTATAGGTCATTTTTATCATACATTTAGAAATCCTGCTTATAAGCCATCTCATTACGAAATTCGAAATCATGCCTATGAGTTTATTCACATCTGCATATACATATCCTGCCTATGGGTTATTTCATTATACATTTAAAAATTCTGTCTATAAGTCATTTCATTATGCATACAGAAATCATGCCTATAAGTATGTCATCTGCATATAAAGACCATGCCTATAGGAAATACTAACTGAATTTGAATTGTCCATCTCACTTGTAAGTCTAAAATCAGTGATAAATTCGTTTTAAAATCTGTAGAACTTTTGTTTGTTTCTAAAATCAATAATCCTCCTTCAAAATCAGTACGCCTTTTGCATTGTTAGATATCATGATTACAGGCCTCATCTAGGCAAACCTGTAGGTTGTTAATTAACTACACCACTCTTTAATAATTACAACCAGCAAGCAGGTCTAATTTGGACTTCTTATCTGAAAATATGTGATAAATCATCCACCCTTCCTACGTTAAGTTTAATTAAAGACCTAACCAGTATCTGAAGTCATGCTATGTATTTGCATTTAAGTGAGGAGGCCTGTCTGAGCCCTAACTGTTGTTTGTCTCCCCCTATTTGACTATATGTTTTGTTTGTCGCCTAGATTTTTATCCTTTCTTAAACTTCTGAAAAGCCCCAATTCCCTACCGTTTAGTACTAGTAGTCCCAATACCTCCCGTACTGATAGGATCGGGACGGGTAATATCATGCAATAAGTAATGATATTATTCCACGCTTTAATACCTTAACGAGGTGGGAAAAGGTAGACATAGAGATGATGATCACGCGATTACACCACGCGTACGATTGGTTTGCGGGTGTTGCGTGGATGATCCATGTATTTCACAAACCTAGGACTCCCTTTTCCTTTATGTAATTATTTTTTTAGATTTTTAATCTTCAGAATTCTGCATTTCATTTAGTCATTAAAAATTTCCCCTTTAATTTTTTGCACTGTCGTTTCCTCTAACAAAATTTTCTACTAATTTATTTCCTTGTTTGATTATTTGTACTCATCACTTGACCCCCATTTCTACATCTGGACGTTGTTTTTTAAAACAACTATGAGATCACCTATCCCTAATTTCAGGATGTTCAGTAACCGTTATACACACCTACTTGCAGTCTTTAAGTGAAATTGTCTTGTATGCTTATTTGCTTTTAAAGTCACAATTGTAGCATGACCGGGAACCACACTAGTGGATCTTGAGGGGTGCCTAACACCTTCCCCTCCCCAAACTCTGGTTCTTCAACTCAAACCCTTCTTAGTGTCCTAATTCACTTAATCATTAGGTGGCAACTCTTCAAAATCCAAAACCCAATTCCCAAAAGGGAAGAGAGTTGTCCGCCCAAATATCACAAACCCGATTTCGCCTTTAAAGAAAAAGGGGGCATCGACAGTATGGCGACTCTGCTGGGGATATTCTTTAGTCTTTTACCATTTCATGTTATTTGTGACTTTATTGCTTCTTTATTGCCTTTATTTAACGTCTTTATCTCTCTTCTACTTCGAAACTGACTTGGCTCTTTATTTTCTTTTCTTTAATGCTCTTACCGCTTTCCTTCAATACTATTGTAATTATGAGCAATTATTGTAATCATTACTTTATGAATGTGCAAATACATGACAACTTGTTTCATTCTTGTAAATTACATCTTCCACATCATATTCACCTCGTACCAAACAAAATACCATAGAAATGCTTATAATGAGTGGTTGCGCCCTTCCAATATTACACCCCCTAAATTTGGCAAAGGCGTATTTACGGTAAAACCAGTCGATCAACGGTGCAGTCGACGGTTCTGTGCCTTTCCATCTTGAGTTATCCGCTCAATGGTACCGATCTAAACTGTTTAAACTGTGCATGTGTCACTGTCAAACCTAGCCGAGTCAGTTATGTTGTCCGCATAACGACTCTTTAAGATGGCCTTGTCCAAAGTCCACTAGGTTTCCTTGAAACCCAAACGGACACCACCACGTTCTGTGCATTTATTTGGAGGACTAAATGCTTTAATGCTAATTATTGGTTTGAATAGTTGAGTCCGGCGGGGGTAAGGGTCTAACACTTTGTTTTGCAGAAAATGAGGCACGAAGTCCCCAGATTCGGCATGGTAACCAACATCCACCCAAGGTTGCGAAGCTGGTGGGAAGACCTTCACTCCAGTGATCAGACCCTCGTTCGCAAATATTTGGGAAATTTGCCTTCACTTTTGGAAATTCGACCTGACAACAAAATCATAGAGGCTGCAACTTTATTGTAGGATGCCGACAGATCTATGTTCCGCTTCGGGGACCTTGAGATGACACCTTTGCTCGAGGAAATAGGAGGATAAGCTGGTATTCCATGGGAGACTCCGGGTTTGCTTATGCCATAAAATTGTAAGGGTAGATGTCTTCTCAAAATGATAGGGCTAAAGAAGAAAACAGACTTGACCTATTTCGAGGATTCCTACATTCCTTTCGACTATCTGTACGAGAGGTACGGCCATAGCAAGTCCTACCGCACTTACCCAGATGAATTCTCCCTTACATCATTGAGGCATATCCACAGTAGAGTCTTTGTCTTTATGTTTTGCTTTTTGGGGATGATAGTGTTTCCTACGAAGAAGTCTAGAATCCATACCAGACTGGCCATGGTTACCAAAATTTTGATGGAAGGAATTGGTGGGCAGCCTTTTAGATATTACCTATGATCGTTGCGGAGATATACCGAGCCCTATAAAAATGTCAAAAAAGGGCCAAACACTTTGAGGGTTGTAACTTATTGCTCCAACTCTGGCTCATGGAGCACCTCCAAAGGGGTGAATATCGGCAAGAGATTCTATGCAGAGACTGGGATGATCATATCACCTTCCATCAGCCAAAACGGATGAATTATATGCCTAACATGTTTTCTTAGCCAAAAGATGCTAAAGGGTGGGTAGATTTGTTTGAAAATCTCAAAGAAGACAAAGTGCAGTGGATGTTCGAATGGTTCCCTACTGAAGAGTTCATCATCCGATCTCGGGACACGCCATTTCTTATACTCATTGGTCTAAGAGGAACTCATCCTCTCTCCCTCTCCGAGCCATCAGATAGGTAGGAAGAAAGAAGGTCATACCAAAGGTCTACAAAATGAGCCACTTCAGGGCCGACTTCCAAGACGACGATAGCCCATACAAGTGTCAGGCTCAACACATGTGGCATTGCAAAATCATCTTGGGAAAAGACTCTATAGAGCCAGATAGGTATCATGTTGGTTATACTCCATACTATCCGAGTTGGTTGGAAGATAATCATGGTAGGTTAGGACAACCCGAGTTTGTTCGAGGTCACAAGGTCATCGACGAAAAGACTGAAATACAGGTTAAGTACAATAAATTGTGCAAGAGGATCTGGGAATACGAAAGCGAGCACCAAGAAATTCAAGAATCCCATCAAAAGATTATTCAAGATTGAAAAGATATGGCTTTCAGCGCCAACAAGCGATTGGGGTATTTGGATCGGGGTTTAGTGGAGCTAGAAATCAAGTTCTTCTAGAGGATTGAAAACTATCAGAATGCTGAGGGAAACGAAGGAGGACACTTGGCTAGAGCCTACTTGCTGCTGGGACTGCGTGAGCTAGTGAAGCTGTTCGATGGAGCTAGACATGCCGAGTCTGGGGAAGGACCCTCTGGGACCAAGTAGTTAGGAGTCTTTCCTTTTCTTTAATGTAATAAGGCCAATGGCCATTAGTGACATTTTATTTTCTTTTGGGATTCGTCTTATTTTTATCAATAAAATGAGGCATTTAGCATTATAAGTTCTCCAAATCAACTTGTCGCTACGCCTACCTCGGGAACAACGAGGCTTCCAAATTATGACATGATTTATATTCTTGTACTATATGTTTAAAAACTGCAATGTTTTTCTCCTCATGGTCCACACTAACTTGTTACATTTTTGTTTTACTTTTTGTTTTATTCCCTTACCGCAAAGGTTAGTTCGTGCATTCTGGTATGATCATCCTACTCCATGATATCCAAGGGTCCTCCACCTCCTTCTCCTCCGAGTACTATCAAAAGCAAGAACAAAAAAAATGGAAGATTTGAGCAACATCAGGAAGGAGAGTTCGGTTGAAAGGGTAGAGACTTCTCAGGGTATTTAGGTTTCCAAGGAAAGGGCCTCCCAGCTTGAACAAAAGTTATTGAAATTTCAGGAAGAACTGGACCAAGTTCGGAATTTGGCTAGCTTGTCATTTTCCCTCACTACCCCAGATGTCAACTTTCCCAACACTGAAAACCCCACACCTCCTCTAAATGTCCCGAAACCACAAAACCAACCCGCTCCCCATCACCACTGCAACACATGCCACACTTCAAGTAACATCCCATTGCTCATCCCTGAATTACTAAACTCCACAATTGATCATTCTTAACCTTATCACAACAACCCCATTTATGTGGAAGCTGTGTCGCATCCTACTCAACCCATTTCAAGCACACCTGAGTCTAATGACAAAGACTCTCTTATCAAGAATCTGGCCGCAGAATTCAAGAAACTAACTAGCAGAGTTCAGGGTGTTGAAGGAAGTAAGGGGATTGAGGGACTGAATTATGAAGACATTTTCATTCAACCAGATGTCAAACTGCCCGAGGGGTACAAACCTCCCAAGTTCAAGATGTTCGATGGCACCGGGGATCCCAGAGTTTATCTAAGGACATACAGCGACAAACCGATCGAAGTAGGGAAGGATGAAAAGATTTGCATGAAGCTCTTTATGAGAAGTCTGAAAGGGGATGCCCTATCTTGGTTCATTAGCCAAGACCCGAAGAAATGGATGAATTGGGTGAATATGGCGTCCGATTTCATGGACAAATTCAGGTTCAACACAGAGAATGTACCAGATGTGTTCTACATCCAGAATTTAAAGAAGAAACCCACGGAGACATTCTGCGAGTATGCTACTCGTTGGAGGTCAGAAGCCGCTAACGTCAGGCCAGCTTTAGAAGAAGAATAAATGAACAGGTTTTTTGTCCGGGCTCAAGATCCATAGTATTATGAGAGGTTGATGTTGATCAAAGGCCAAAAAATTTTCGATATCATCAAACTAGGGGAAAGGATCGAGGAAGGTATCAAAAGTGGAATGGTCACTAACTTTGAAGCATTGCAGGTTACCAACAAGGCTCTACAGTGTGGTGGCACGTCCAAGAAAAGGGATGATGGTGCCGTAATGGTTGCAAAAAGGACAAAATCCCCAACCAAATACCAAACATATCCATTCCCTCCACTCACATATCAGCCTACCCTAAATTACCAAGCACCCTCGCCACTTACCAAGCCCCTCCACCTACTTACCAATCATCTCCACCTCCCACATACCAACCCACTTCACCCAGATATTCCTAACCCGCACACGTCTACCAAGCCTACAATACCAAACAAGCTCACTGCCAATCATCTCTCACTCACCAAAATTTCCCAAGACCCCGACCAAACTTCGACAAGACCTCCCAAATAATACACCGCCATTGCCGAACCAATCGACCAGTTGTATGAAAGGCTTAAAGTTACTGGTTACGTCACCCTTATCCCTGCCATAACTCTAGAAAATCCTTCCTAATGGGTCAACCTAAACAAAACCTGCACATACCATTCCGGCATAAAGGGGCATACCATTGATGAGTGTCGCTCCCGGAAGGACAAGATTCAGGCTTTGATTAACAACAAGATCATTGTGGAAAAGGAACCCACTCTGAATGTCTGCAACAACCCTCTGTCTGACCACAAAGGTGGAGGCATTCACATGATAGAGATAGAAGATGATTAGGACCCTAAAGGATCGATCGGATTGATCGCTGAAGGTGATGAGCAAAAGAAACCAGCAGTCACACTTAATCCAATTATAGTCCAGATATCGCCTTCTGAAGACACTGAATTGAACATGTCCATACCACTCGATCTTGAAACACCATCTTTTGCAAAAATGCCAGGACAAATTGAGGTTGAGTTTGGATCCCCAAAGGCACCTGCACCACTCGAAGTTACTATGTTACCTCCCAAAGTAAGGGTACCCATCCCAGTGGCAATGTCAGCCATAGCACCATTCCATACGAAGACCATCCACTGGGACTACACAACCGAGGCAATGAGAAAAGGAAAAGCCAAAATCGGAGAAGCAGCTGCGGCGTAGGGTATCACAAGAACCGACAGGGTTTACACTCTGGAACATTTAGCTAAAAAGTAAGCAGGCCTCTGGACGAACTATTGAAACTGGGCCCGATGATCTTTATAGGAAGATATTAGTACTCAGTCGTTGATCAACTGAATAAAACACCGGCACAGATCTCCATCCTTTCTCTTCTGCAAAGCTCCAATGCACATAAGAACGCCTTGTTGAAGATACTGAGTGAGGCACAAATACCCAGCAACATAACTAGAGGAGAATTGACAAACATGGTAGAGCAAGTATTGGAGAGCCACAAAATCACTTTCCATGAGGACGAGCTGCCACCAGAAGGGCTGCACAACAAAGCATTGCACATCACTGTACAGTGCGAGGATTATTTCATCACCAGGATTTTGATAGACGGAGGATCCAGCCTCAATATTTGTCCATTGGTAACTCTCAGAACATTGGGAAAAAGCCTGCATTAGATCAAGGATGGAGCCATCAATGTCAAAGGTTTCGATGGTTCCCAAAGATCCACTATTGGGGAAATCAGTTTGTGTTTACAAATGGGACCGACTTGGTTCGACGTTGACTTTCAAGTAATAGACGTCCCCACATATTACAACTTGCTTTTGGGACGACCTTGGATTCATGCCGCTGGGGCTGTAGCATCAACCCTACACCAGGCAGTAAAGTTTGAGTGGAATCACCAAGAGGTGATTATTCATGGCAACGATAGCAATCCCATATACAGTCACCAGACCATTCCAGCAATCGAAAGAAGAAGGAAGATAGGCGAAGAAACCTACCATCACACTGAGCGAGCCAATGCTGTGGACAAGGATAAATGGTGGGATAACAAGATTAAAAGTATACTGAATTGGAGCGGATGTGAACCTGCCAAGGGACTCGACAAGAACCTTCAGGGAATCACCAAACCTATCAAGTGAAGAAACATGGTACCACTTTTGGTTTGGGATATGAATACACTTGGGAGGAGTTCAACAAGTGGTCGCCACCATGGCACATTCCCTACTACCCAATGGAGCATCCGATACCCCGTCTGGAGCAGACTTTTCAACTGGCCGAAGTCCTTTATGGGTCGGAAGAAGAGGAAGCATTGGCGGTAATGAGGAATTTATTTTTGGAAGATGACAATATGGACTGTTGTGTCATTTTTGAGGAGGAGAGGGAGAAAGGCCCCTCCATACAAGTCGTGAGCCAAGGAGCACGCATCAACAAACGGTCCATCAGAACCACCAGGGCCCAGAAAGCTTCGGGGTAGCAAAGCTGAACAAAGCACCATGCATCATCTTTATTTTGGCTAGTTGACTTTCTTTCCGCATTTTAATTTCGAAATAAGAGCTCCAATGTTCAAAACAATTATGAAATTTATCAAAGCATTTCAGTTTCTTACAAATCTCGCTCTTATTACTTTTCATCGTTTGCTTTATTTACACAGCATTACTATTACTTATCATGATGAACTGACGATTGTGACTTGCAATGAGATAATGCAACAAACGGATATAGACTCACAAGAAGATGATATACCAGAAGAGGTTGTTAAAGAGATTGAGGATTTTGAGAATAGATTTAAGTCCAACTTGGACGAGACTGAGGTTGTTAACTTGGGAAATAAAGAAAATGTCAAAGAAATGCACATTAGTGTTCATGTGTCACCATCAGAAAAGGAAGAGTACACGGAATTCCTAAGGGAATATGAGGACATATTCGCCTGGTTGTATGATGATATGACTGGTCTCAGTACATCTATTGTAGCTCACAAGTTGCCAACTGATCCAACATGTCCCCCGGTAAAGCAAAAGCTCAAGAAGTTCAAACCTAAACATGAGTTTGAAGATCAAGGAAGAAGTCACCAAGTAAGTCAAAGCCAAGGTTCTCAAGGTAGTAGAGTACCCAACATAGCTAGCCAATATTGTGCCAGTGCCGAAGAAGGACGGGAAGGTTAGAGTTTGTGTCGACTACCGGGATCTCAACCGGGCCAGTCCGAAAGATGACTTACCCTTGCCAAACATACACATTCTAATTGAAAACTATGCCAAGCATGAACTGTAGTCATTCGTCGATTGTTTTTTTGGGTATCATCAGATATGGATGGATGTGGAAGACGCAGATAAAATGGCTTTCACTACGCCGTGGGGAATGTATTGTTACAAGACGATGTTGTTTGGGTTAAAAATGACGGGGCCACCTACATGAGTTCCATGACTACTATTTTCCATCACATGATACACAAAGAGATCGAGGTATATGTAGACGACGTCATCATCAAATCAAAGAAAGTCACTGACCATATGGAAGATCTGAGGAAATTTTTCAACAGGCTGAGAAGGTTCAATCTAAAGCTGAACCCTGCCAAGTATGCATTCGGGGTTACTGCCAGAAAACTACTTGGGTTTATTATGAGTCACCGAGGAGTAGAACTGGATCCATCAAAAGTTAAGGCCATTCAAGAATTGCCACCGCCAAAGAGAAAGAAGGACGTGATGAGTTTCCTGGGGAGACTCAACTATATCAGCTAGTTCATAGCTCAGTCCACTGTCATTTTTGAGCCAATCTAAAAGATGTTGAAGAAAGACGCCGCTACCAAATGGACTGATGTCTATCAAAAAGCTTTCAACAGGATCAAGGAGTACGAGTCAACACTGCCAGTTTTGGTCCCACCTGAGCCGGGTAGACCCCTATTACTCTACCTTGTAGTGTCGGATGGAGCGTTCGGTTGTGTTCTTAGGCAACATGATGAAATAGGGAGGAAAGAACAGGGCATTTACTATCTCAGCAAGAAGTTCACCCAGTACGCGGCCTGGTATTCTCTATTAGAGTGCACCTGTTGTGCTCTAACTTGGGTCGCTCAGAAATTGAGGCATTATTTATGTGCCTATACTACTTATCTAATATCAAGGATGGATCCGCTGAAGTACATCTTTTAGAAGCCTATGCCCACCGGCAAGCTAGCCAAGTGGCGAATCCTGTTGAGTGAATTCGACATTGTTTACGTGACTCAGAAAGCAATCAAAGGATAGGAATTAGCAGATCACCTTGCTGAAAACCCTGTGGATGGAGAATACGAGCCCGTGAAGACGTATTTTCCTGATGAGGAGGTATCCTTCATAGGAGAAGATATTGCAAAATCCTATGATGGTTGGAGGATGTTTTTCGATGGAGCGGCAAATTTCAAAGGAGTTGGCATAGGAGCAGTCCTGGTATCAAAAATCGGTTAGCATTGTCCAGTGTCTGTAAAGCTCATATTCCCATGCACCAACAATATGGCCAAATACGAAGCCTGCATCTTAGGGCCCAGGTTAGCTATTGACATGAACGTTCAGGAGTTGCTAGTGATTGGGGATTCAGACCTGCTTATACATCAGGTTCGAGAAGAATGGGCAACCAAGAATTCCAAGATACTCCCTTATCTGCATCACGTATAGGAGTTGAGGAAGAGATTCTCAAAGACAGAGTTTCAGCATATCCCTAGAGTCCAGAACGATTCGTCGATGCATTGGCTACCCTATCGTCCATGATACAGCACCCGAACATAAATTTCATTGACCCTATTCCTGTGAAAATCCATAATCAGCCAGCTTATTGTGCTCATGTCGAAGACGAAGCTGACGGAAAACCTTGGCTTCATGATATCAAGGAATATTTAGCCACAGAGGAATATCCAAAACTTGAAAACGCTACTAAGATGTGCACACTTCGAAGGTTATCCAACAATTTCTTTCACAGTGGAGGAATCCTATACAGGAGGACTCCCGATTTGGTATTATTAAGGCATGTCGACGCAAAGGAAGTATCCAGGCTATTGGAAGAAATTCATGCGGGGACCTACAGCCCACACATAAACGGTTTTGTCTTGGCCAAGAAAATACTCCGAGCTGGTTATTTTTGGATGACTATGGAGGCGGACTGCATCTGGTATGTCCGAAAGTGCCACCGCTGTCAGATACATGCAGATATGATAAAGGATCCTCCTAATAATCTTAATGCAATGAGTTCGCCATGGTTATTCGCTGCTTGGGGAATGGATGCTATCGGTCCCATCGAGCATGCCGCATCAAATGGACACAGATTCATTCTAATGGCAATTTATTATTTCACCAAATGGGTTGAAGCGGCATCATACATGGCAGTGACTAAGAAAGTTGTGGCAAACTTTGTTCGCGACCGCATTGTTTGCCGATTCGGGATTCCAGAATCGATCATCACTGATAATGGTTCCAATCTCAACAGTGACCTGATGAAATCAATGTGTGAAACATTGAAAATCAAACACAAGAATTCTACAACCTACAAACCTCAGATGAATGGAGTTGTAGAAGTGGCCACTAAGAATATCAAAAAGATACTGAGGAAAATGATAGAGAAGCATAAGCAGTGGCATGAGAAGTTATGGTTTGCTTTATTGGGGTATCGTACCACAGTTTGCACATCAACCGGGGCAACTCCCTACATGTTGGTTTATGGTACAGAGGCAGTCATTCCCGTTGAAGTAGAGATCCCATCCCTGAGGATTATACAGGAAGCGGAACTTGAAGACACATAATGGGTAAAGAGTCGCTACGAACAGTTAGCCCTTATAGACGGAAAAAGAATGAACGCAGTTTGTCATGGTCAACTTTATCAGAACAGAATGTCCTGAGCTTTCAACAAAAGAGTCAAGCCAAGACAATTTATACCAAGACAGCCGGTATTGAAGAAAATCTTTCCACATCAAGATGAAGCCAAAGGGAAATTCTTTCCCAACTGGTAGAGGTCGTACATGGTTCACCGAGTTCTAACAGGAGGAGCCCTCATACTCGCAGAAATAGACGGAGAAGTCTGGCCAAAGTCGATCAATTCAGATGCAGTCAAACGATACTATGTGTAACCATTTATGATTCCCTTATGTTATTAGAACTACGCCTGACCTGATTCTCGTTTAAGAGGGGATACGTAAGCAGCCTTACGGGTCAGTCACAATTCAATAAAATTCTCATTTCCCCCCGCTTTTAGATGCACTCGTCAAAGGCACCAGCCTAGTAAACTAGGACAGAATTTTGAGAAGGACCCTCAAAATTCTGGAGCAAAAGAGGTTCCAATGTCCCGAACCACATTGCAGTCATCAGTTCATCTAAGAGAAAAACTATTTTTTTATGTATTTACGTTAAACTTTTACTAAATCATGCATGACTACTATCAAAATTGCTTTGTTTAGCGTTGCTGCCCCAATAAAAACAAGAGCCGAGTAGGATGAGCAAGGTCCACGAGAAGACGGACTAGCCTTCCCCCCTTTACAAAACTCACGATTTTTCTTTGGATGCAGGCACCCAAGACATAAAATCATCAGATACGACTACGTACTTACACTTCTTCAGGAATACAACTCTCAGAATCGTCACCTACTTACAAGTGCTATCCGCACACGACATCCCCAGCAGCCACAATAACGCAATCGGCTATCAACTATCATCTATCAGCTGAAACATTTCATTACTATTCGCCTTTAATTTCTGCATTGCATAAGGCTACCTTTCTGCTTTCTGAGGTTAAGCTCTACCTCCATATGCATTTCTCTACATTGCATAAGGCTACCTTTCTGCCTTCTGAGGTTAAGCTCTACCTCCATCTGCATTTTTCTACATTGCATAAGGCTACCTTTCTGCCTTCCAAGGTTAAGCTCTACCTTCATCTGCATTTCTCTGCATTGCATAAGGCTACCTTTCTGCCTTCCAAAGTTAAGGTCTACCTCCATCCTGCATTTCTTGCATTGCATAAGGCTACCACTCTGCCTTCTGAGGTTAAGCTCTACCTCCATCTGCATGGCTGAAATATTGCCACCTTTATTTAAATCCTACATCGGCTAAAATATCGCCTCTTTTATTTTCATCTGCATGGTTGAAATATCGCTACCTTTATTTAAATCTTGTATCGGTTGAAATATCGCCACTTCACTTAAATCTTGCATTGGCCGAAAGATAGCCACCTTCTGCATTTCATGGGTTGAAAGATCGCCAAATTATCCAACGGCGTCATAGTTCGGAGGCACCATTTTCATAGCCCGAGAACGTCATGCCATGGCCTGAGGACCCCATTTTATCTTTTGCATATCATTATTCAAAGGAATCATAGTTCAGAGGCATCATTCTCATAGCCTAAGAGCATCATTTCATACCCAGTGAATCCTTTATCATACGCTATATGGCCCAGGACGTCATGGTCTGAGGACATCATCCTAACTCTCCAAAGACAACATTCATGGTCCAACGGGAACTTGCATCACGTTTAAATTTATGCACAATATGTTCGTATTATTCATTTGCAGGTACACCGGCTAGCAGTTGCCATTTCAGCAGGAGCGATCCTACTCCAGCTCCCACAGCCTATCAGACTCCGACCATCCTTCTCAACCTGAACATCGCGTCCGTCTTTCGAAATCTCCACAGCAATAGTCCGCCAATGGATCCTGAACTACATATGACCTGATTCATGTAAGACCAGAGATATGTAGGCAACTCAGGGACCAGAGATCAGTCAAAATTCTTCAACTATTTCATTCGGCCAAAATTGGCCACTATATCTTTACCCGACAACTCTTTCATCCTTCCCGGGTAAAGAGGGGCAACTGTTGATACCCAATTTTTTTCTATATATTTTATGCTCAAAATACTTTCAAAGTACCATGTGTATACATATATACACATGCCCAAAAGTTTTGGTATTTCTCCCTAATTTTTAAAGATTTTTAAAATCGATTTATTACCCATTTTGGCGGTACAAAATCCAAAATTATTTTCAAAAAATTATCCTTTCTATGATTAACCTATTTTATTCTCATATTTACAACAATATATAATTAAAGAAATTTTTTTGTATATTTTTACAAATTTATTTGGTATTTTTAAAGCTAAATTGCATATAATTGTAATTATAGCCTATTTTATGATTAACAACATTTTGCAATTATAAAATTATTGACAGTATTTTTGTATTGGTATTTATATATTATTAAGTGGTTCAATGCTTTTAATTTGATTTTAAAATCATTATTTCTATTTTATAAAATAAAAGGGGAAAATTGCCCATTTAACGTCTAGCTCGTTTTATTTCAATTGTAGCCCCACTTTCTTTCAATTTTAACCACAATTTAACCCCAATTCCGCCCCAAAATTAAACCTACCCAGTTCCTAAATCACCTGACCCACGACCCATTTTATTTTACCAGCCCAACCCCCACTCGATCTAAGCTGTTGATCAAACAAGATCAACGACCCAGATAACCCTTACCATAATTAAACCCTCCCCAACTACCCCCTGACTCCTCATTTTCGATACCTCTATCTCTCTCTCTCCCTATCTCTCTATCTATTCATCTCTTCCTCTCCTCCTTCTCTCTAGAACCTTCTAGTTCTTCTTCTCATATGGCTTTCACCATCTCTCCGGCCACCTCCAGCCTCACCCCTTTCGACCACCAACCACCTTGAAGCCTTATCGCATCAGTTCCCTTCATCCTTGAGACCCCATGGGTCTTCACCATGACAGTCGGTCACTGAAACTTTGCCTAGGGTTTTTCCGGCCTTGCTCCGGCATATCCTAGCCTCTTGAGTCTGATTCTGACCTTCTTCGGCTTCGATCAGGGACTTTTCCAAGCCTTTCTCATCCTAGGGTTCCTCTCAAACCCTAAACCTTCGTGGTTTTCTCTGATTCTTTTAGATCCGTTATGTATCTATGGTACACTTGAGTTTTCAAACGATTTCCCTAAAAAAAATTTTGAAAATTGCTTTCAAAATCTTCTTTTCCGATTTAGGGTTTTATCGAAAGTGTTTAAGTGTTTTATGATTTTTCTTCTTTATTATTCATATTGTTTCTCTTACTGTATTTCCTATGTCATGTTCTTACTTGCTTTCTACTGTGTTCTTATACTTTTCTTTTACCATATTTTTTGTATGTTCTTTTACTGAGTTTTATACCCCGGCTTGAATGTTCTTTATTGTGTTTTCTATGCTATGTTCTTGTATATCCTTCTATTTTGTTTTCTATGCTATGTTCTCTAATGCTTTTTCACTACGTTCTGCTATATATTCTTCCTCTATGATTTGATGTGTTCCTCCTACTGTATCCTTCTACCATGTTCTTTAGTGTCCTTGCTATTTTACCGTGTTTAAAGTTTTCTCCTAAAAAACCTGTTTAAGCTTGTATTTCTTCTACTGCTTCCTCTACTATCAGTTGTTCTCTCATTATGCTTCGAATTAGCTTCTTCATTCTATTTGCTTGATATTTCTACTTGTTTGCATGTTTTCTCATGAGTTTCTGAAAAGAAATCTCTAACCCTGTTGCCTCTTCTCTGTATTTGACTCGAGTCAGAAATCCTAGAATTTGGTGGGTTTCCTCTGAGTTTGGTTATATGATCAAACTAGGACTTATTTCTAAGTGTGAATTTTTCTCGTTTGCACATAATTTTGATCCTCCTACACTAGACTCTTCTACTGAATAGCATGACAAATTTCTTCATGTTTAACGTGTATGTATGCTTTTTATATATAATGATCCTTTCTTCAAAGAGGTTTTCAAACTAGTGAGTGATTCAGAATTCCTTTTTAATAGGTCTAATATATTGTTACTGATTTTCCTTAAATTAAAACCTTTTCCACTTTTCTGACTTGGTTCATTCATACCAAATCTTTGATCTTTGATTTCCTGGCTGTTAACTGATTTCCTTGCCTTATTTACCCAAACCGCGTATTTCAGAAACATTATCCTTAAATAACCTTTATGTATTTACCCTCAATTGCATGCTTTACACAAGTGTTTGATTAATTTCTTTCCTTAATTGTTTTATACCCGTTTGAATTAGAATCTCTTAATTAAAGGAAGTCTTATGTAATTGATTTACAATAAGTCTTCAATTATTTTCTTACCTTATTTATGACTGCTTTCTGCACTATAAATACACGACTCTCTTTCACAAGATACACACGAAAACACGACCCTCTTCCCCTATGTATGCTGAGTTAAAGTTCATGGCCTGGCAGCACCCAAATTATTGTCCAGGGCTGAACCTGACCTTCAATAGGTCCTAACTCCCCAATTTAAAGCTGACAGGCTGGTCAAGGGTGTGCCAGCATCCCAATTGGTGGGTATGACCACCAGTCTGCCATGGACTTCCCTAACTCTCCCTTATTGCACTTACACTTACTCCTAGACTCTATGTTCTTCCCCCCCCCCCC
>MU745660.1:56463-70006 GCA_026770625.1 Nicotiana glauca
CTGATGTAATTTACTTTTTTGGATTCATTCAAGTTGTAATAATTTGTAATAACTATGGGTCGTATAGTAAAAAGGGGGAGGGTCTCTTATGTTATGCATGTGTGGTAGATGTTGATACCCAATTTTTTCCTATGTATTTTATATACTCAAAATATGCTCAAAATAGCATGTACATGCATATATAACCATGCCCAAGAGTTTTGGTATTTTTCCCTTATTTTTAAAGATTTTAAAATCAATTTGTTGTCTATTTTAATAGTACAAAATTCAATAGTTATTTCCAGACTATCATTTTTGGTGAATAATTTATTTTATTCTCATATTTATACCAAGATATAATTAAGGTAATTTTTTGCATATTTTTATAAACTTTATTTGGTATTTTCAAAGCTAAATTGCTATAATTGCAATTATAGTCTATTTTTCGATTAATCGTATTTTACAATTGCAAAATTGCTCCCACTATTTTAAATTAATATTTATATATTATTAATCAATTTAGTGCTTTTAATTGGTTTTGAAATTTATTTTAAGTATTTTTACTAAATCAAAAGGGGAAAATTATCTATTTAACGTATAGCCTATTTACATTCCAATTATAGCCACATAACAGCCCCAATTTCAACCGGCCCACTTTCAAAACCAACCTAATCCATAAACCAATTATAATACCCGACCGGACCCCCTTTTAATCACAGTCGTTGATCTAGAAGATCAATGGCTAAAATTAAACATTTCCTTTTTTAATTCACAAACTACCCCCCAACCCTAATTCATTTCCAATCAGCCACCCTTGAATCCCCAAACTCTCTCGAGGTTCTCCAAAACCCTAGCCTCCCCCTACCTTGTTCCGTCGTGTCTTCACCGGAGTCCATGGCTTATCAGGCCATGGACAGCCTATACTTACCTCATATGGCTCCTGCATGCCTATTGTTTGAATGTTCGAGGCCAGACCTCGAGGGTCTTCACTCAGACCTTCACCGATTCTGGCCATCTCCGGCCTTGCTCCGGTGGCTCTTGGTATTTTGAGCCTAATTATGACATTATCCGACTTAGATTGGATATTTTCGAAGCCTTTCTAGTCTCTAGGGTTCATCTAAAACCCTAACTATCAAGGTTCTCTCCGATTATTTTTAGATCTGTCACATGTTTTCACTATTGCTTAAGTTTCTTAAACGTTTTCTCCGATTTTCTTTCAAAAGTTACTTCTTTTCAATTAGGGTTTCTAGAAGGTTATTAAAATGTTTCTAACTCTTCTTCTTCTCCTTTTCTTGGTGTGAATTGATCCCTGCTATGTTCTTATTTTACTCTTTTCTGACTCACATGTTTTCTTCGTGTGTTCTTATATTTGCTGTATTATGAAGTTTTCTGTTGTGCTCCGTTCTGTCTTCTACTGGTTTCAATATCATGTTCTCACATGCCTATCTTACATGTTTCTTTACTGTATTTTCCTACTGAGTTTTAGTCCTTTGTTTGCCTTTACCGGACTTTGCCTGGATTCTTTCTAGACATGTTTCATTGACTGTTTCTTTAAGTCTACACTACTTGAACGCATTTAAATTCCAAGCTTTTCTTGAAACTTGTTTCCTTTACTAGTTTCTATGTTCTATTTTCCTTGAACTTGCTATTGTGCTTGTATGCTTCTCATGAGACTCTGAAAGAGGTCTCTAAGTCTGTTTCAATGCTTGCCTTCTCATCTCTGTATCGAATTCAAGTTTAAAAACCCTAGGATTTGGGGGTTTCTTTGGCAAATTTGGTTTTATGTTTGGACAAGGGTTCTACTTTGAAACTTTGAACTCTCAGACTCACTCAGAGTTTATGAATTAAATTTGAACTTTTTCTGCGTTTGTGATTTTGAAAACTTCTTGCTAGTCTTTCGTAATTAGCATGACCTCCTTCTTGCTTGACTTGTCTATGTGTTTTATATATGAGAACTTCTCTTTAAAAGGTTTTTCCAACTGTTAATTGATTATGAATCCCTTTAATGTTGCTTATTTGAGTGTTACTGATTTTCCCCTAAATTAAAACTTTCCATTACCTCTTTTCTGACTCGAACAAGGCTTTAAATTTGGTTCTTTTACTGGCTGTTTTACTGATTCCCTTTCCTTATTTTCACAAATCAAGTACCACTAGACTTTTACCTTAAATGTATTCTATGTATTTACCCTTATTTGTCTGCTCTGCACAAGATATTTACTTGATCTCCTTCCTTAAATAACTTCTGCACATTACCGTTTAAATTTAAACTCCTTAATTAAAGGAAGTCCATATACTGATTGATTTTAATTGGTGCATAGTTCCATAATTACCACTAAACTCTGATTCTTGCCTTATTTTCTACACCTGTTTTCAATTATAAATACCATGCTCTTTCATTAACACAGACACGATTTTTAAGCATATAGAAATCACAACTATCTTCTAAAACCTACACTCTTGCTTATCGATTGCACTTTGGCTTCCATAAGTCTATTGTTTCTCCCTACTTGCTTCTTTGAGCTGGTATGTCCTACTTTTGATTCTAGCATCGAATCCAATGTGTTTACTTATAAGCTTTTATGCCCATGCCTACTTTACTGCTTTGTAGAGTTCAATTTTAAAGTAACTACTTATGTCTTGCTATCTGTTGCTGCAATGAATCCCTATCCCCATCTCTTTTATGTGCTTGGGATGTATTTTAAGACATGGCAACATACAAAGTTGTTGTCATGGATTAAGACTGGGTCATTTGGATCCTAGCCTCTTTCAATTTCCCACACCCTCATTCCCTTATGTGCATTGGGTTAAGGTACAGCCTGGCAGCATCCAAATTGCTGTCCAGGGCTGAACCTGACCTTCAAAAGGTCCTAACTCTGTAATATTTAAGCTGACAGGCTGGTCAGGGGTGTGCCAGCAGCCATTGCTAGGCAATGACCACCCGTCTGCCATAGCTCACCTTAATTCTCTTTCATTGCACTTACACTTACTCCTAGTCCTTAAGTCATGCCCCCCTCTTATGAGCCTTGCTTTGGGAACCTTGAGTTCCCTCTGAACTTGGACATTTGAGGGTTGGCCCTTCCACACTGCACTATAATCTGTTCTGCAATGATAACTTTTGGAGTTCCTTGGAACTTTGACACATCACAAATAAGAGAAAGGCTTTGAAAATATGATCCTGGAAGTTGGTTTTTCTCATATTATTAGACTTTGAGTCTGGATTAGGCTAATTAGATTTAGATGTAATCACTGATGTATTTTTATCATTCCTTTTGATTCACTTGGTCTGTATTAAGCTTTGTAATAACTTTGTAACAACTACTGGGGTATAGTGAAAAGAGGTGGGATTGAATGCATGTCAAAGGGGTAGATACCATGCCTATAGGATGTATACTCTTTCAAATTCTGTATAGAAATCATGTTTATAGGTTATCACTTTCAAAATCTATATTTCCACATAGAAATCATGTTCATAAGCTATCACTTTCAGATTTTGTATAGAAATCATGTAAATAGGATTAATACTTTCAAACTCTACATTTCCACATAGAAATCATGTTCATAGGATGTATACTCTTTCAAATTCTGCCTAGAAATCATGTTTATAGGTTATCAGTTTCAAACTCTGCATTTCCACATAGAAATCATGTTCATAAGCTATCACTTTCAAATTCTGCATTCTTCACGTAGATACCATGTCTATAGGATTAATACTTTCAAATTCTGCACTTTCAACTAGAAATCATTATCATAGGGTTATCACTTTCAAATTCTGCATTCTTCACGTAGATACCATGCGCATAGGTTTTCTGCACTTCGTAATATATACCAGGTCAGTGAATCGATGCTAAAATTCTGCACATCATATAGATGATATGCCTATAGGATTTCCTGCATTTTTGCATGTGTATCTGTCATTTGGAAAATCTACTTATAGGATATAAAATAAGTCAATCAGACATCGATGACCTGTCTAGAGGATTTCTGCATAACAAAATCAGTGACGCCTAGAAAGCATGCCTATAGGAGTAATCAATTAAATCTGAATTGCCCACTCGCCTTTTAAATCTAAAATCGGTGGTAATTCGTCTAACACTCGCAGAACATAATAATTTTTGCAATCAGTTTGTTCTTCCCCTTCTCTGAATTAATAGATATCATGCTTATAGATCATGTTTAACACAGATAAATAGTTAGATAATCAATCAATTGTCAGGTTTCTGCAACTACATCTAAGTAAGACTAATTCGGACTCCCTATCTGGGAAATATGTGGTAAATCAATTCTTCCTATGCTAATTTCAATTAAGGAACTAAACAGTATGTGTAAGACGTGCTAAACAACTCGTTTCTTTAAGTGAGGAGGCCTACTT
The DNA here is from genome assembly GCA_026770625.1 of Nicotiana glauca. Lineage (NCBI taxonomy): Eukaryota > Viridiplantae > Streptophyta > Magnoliopsida > Solanales > Solanaceae > Nicotiana > Nicotiana glauca. The sequence continues at coordinate 60,812 of MU745660.1, forward strand.
GAGCATTTAATTGTTCTTATTTTCCCATTAACTGCTTTATGTGTTTTGATTGTCGCCCTAGAATTTTATCCTTTTTAAACCTATGAAAAGCCAAGCTCCTTCCCTTTAGGATTAGTAGTCCTAAACGCCTCCGGGACTGATAGGTGGGACGGGTAATAGCATTCAATAGGTAACGATACCATTCTGCGCTTAATACCTTAACAGGGTGGTGATCACACGATAACACTATGTGTACGATTGGTTACCGGTGTTGTATGGATGATCCATGTGTTTTACAAATCTAGGACCCCTTTCCTTTATGTAACTTTGTTTAATATCAATAAATTCTGTCTTTTCAACTACCCAAAACGCCCCTTTAATTTTATTGCATTCTTCCTTTTCCTTCTAAATTTTTCCTCTTTGTTTATTCAATGCTTGACTAATTTTTTGCACTTAGACCCTCCCTCAAACAAATTGTAGATTCCAAAATGCGTGTTATATACCTGTTTGCAACCCTTATGTGTGAAATTATTTGTATACTTGTTTGCCTTAAGTCACAATATAGCATGGCCGGGAACCATACTAGTGGATCTTGATGGGTGCCTAACACCTTTCCCTCGAGATAATTTCTAGCCCTTACCTGAACTTTGGTTTTCAAACTCAAAACCCTTAGTGTCCTAATGCAGTTAATCATTAGGTGGCGACTCTTCAATTCCAAAAACCCAATTCCCAAACGGGAATAGTGTTGTCCTCCCAAATGTCGTAAACCAGATTTGGCGAGGAAAAAGGGGGCGTTGACAGCATGGCGACTCTGCTGGGGATGTTTTTAGGCTTTTACCACTTCATGTTATATGTTACTTTACTGTTTTCTTTATTGCTTTATTTAATACCTTTATTTGAAACTGACTTGTCTTTTTGTTTCCTTTTTCTTTAACGCTTTTCATTTACTGCTTTCCTTCAATACCGTTGTAATTTTTGAGGAATTATTGTAATCATTATGAATGTGAAAATACGTGACAATTTATTTCATTTTTTGTAATTGCATCTTCAACATCATATTTCACTCGTGCCAAACAAATACCATAGCAATGCTTAATGAGTGGTTGCGCTCTTATCACCCCCTAAATTTGGCAAAGGCATATTTGCAGTAAAACCAGTCGATCAATGGTGCAGTCGACGATTCCGTGTCTTTCCCTCTTGAGTTGTCCGCTCAAGGGTACCGGTCTAGCACCCCATAGAAACCTTATTCTATTTAGTTGTTCATGCATCACTATCAAACCTAGTCGAGTCAGTTATGATGTCCACATAATGACTCTTTAAGATAGCCTTATCCAAAGTCCACTGGGTTCCCATGGAACCCAAACAGACAACACCATATTCTGTGCATTTATTAGAAGAACTAAATGCCATTATGCTAATTATTGATTTAAATAGTCCAGTCTGGTGGGGTAAGGGACTAACACTTTGTTTTGCAGAAAACGAGGTACGAAATCCCCAGATTCGGCATGGTAACCAACATTCACTCAAGGTTGCTAAGCTAGTGGGAAGACCTTCATTCCAGTGATCGGACTCTCATCTGCAAGTATTTGGGAAACTTACCCTCTCTTTTGGAAATTCATCCAGACAACAAAATCATATAGGTTGCGACATTGTTCTGGGACAGTGATAGATCAGTATTTCGAATTGGGGACCTCGAAATGACCCCATTGCTCGAAGAGATAGGTGGGTTAGTCGGTATTCCTTGGGAGACTCCGGGTTTGCTCATGCCAGAAAACCACAAGGGTAGGGGTTTCTTCAAAATGATGCGGTTGAAGAAAAACTCAAATTTGACTTGTTTGAAGGACTACTATATTCCTTTCGACTACCTGTACGAGAGGTACGGTCAAAGCAAGTCCTACTGCACCTATCCAGATGAATTCGCCCTCACATCATTGGGGCATATCCACAAGAGGGTTTTCATCTTTATGTTCTGCTTCTTGGGAATGATAGTGTTTCCTATGAAAAAGGCTATGATCCATACCAGACTAGCCATGGTCACCATGACACTGATGGAGGGGATTGGAGGGCAGCTTTTCAGCATAGTACCCATGATTGTCGTTGAGATCTACCGAGCTTTGGAGAACTGTCAACGAGGGGCCAGTCATTTTGAGGGTTGCAACTTAGTACTCCAACTCTGGCTTATAGAACATCTCCAGAACGGTCGATTCCGTCAAGAGCTTCCGCGAAGGCCGTGGAATGATCATATAGCCTTTCACCATCCCAAGGGAATGAACTATATGCCTGACATGTTTGCTCAACCGGAGAATGCTCGAGGATGGGTAGAGTTGTTTGAAAACTTGAAAGAATACAAGGTGCACTAGATGTTCGAATGGTTCCCCACTGGAGAGTTCATCATCCGCTCTCGAGAAGCTCCATTCCTTATACTCATTGGTCTGAGGGGAACTTATCCCTATGTCACTCTCTGAGTCATGAGGTAGGCAGGGAGAAAACAAGTCGTACCAAAGGTCGAGAAGATGAGTCATTTCAGGGCTGATGTCCAAGACGACGATAGTCCATACAAATGTCAAGCACAACATATATGGAACAGCAAGATCATCCTGGAAAAGAATTCCAGAGAGCCTGACAGGTATCATGCCAGTTATACCTCATACTATCCAGGTTGGCTAGAAAAAGATCATGCTGGGTTAGGACAGCCCGGGTCTGTTCGAGGTCACAGGGTCATCGAAGAAAGGGTTGAGATACAGGTTAAATATAATCAGTTGTGCAAAAGGATCAGGGAGTGTGAGAGTGAACATCAGAAAATTCAAGAAGCAAATCAAAAGTTGATCGAGGAATGGAAGGATATGGCTGTCAGAGCCAACAAACGTCTAGGGCATTTGGAGCAAAGGTTGGTAGAGATGGAAGGGAAATTCATCCGGAGGATCGAGAATTGCCAAAACTCCAAGGGAAATGAAGGAGGACATTTGGCTAGGGCTTATGTGCTGCTGGGATTGCATGAGCTAGTGAAGTTGTTCGATGGAGCCAAAGATGCCGAGTCTGCGGAAGGTCCTCCTGGGACCAAATAGTTAGGAGTCTCTTTTCTTTTTTCTCTTTGAAATGTAATAAGGCCAATGGCCATTAGTGACATTTTTTACTTTATGCAATTTTAGTGTCGTTTTGGGATTCGTCTTACTTTTATCAATAAAATGAGACATTTAGCATTATAAGTTCTCCAAATCAACTTGTCGCTAGGCCTACCTCGGGCACAATGAGGCACCCAAGTTAGGACATGATTTATATCCTTATAATATGTGTTTAAATATTGCAATATTTTTCTCAGAATACGTACTAACTTGTTACCTTTTGTTTTTACTTTTATTTTTATTCCCCTCCCCAAAAGATTAGTTCGTGCACTCTGGCATCGTCATCCTACTCCACAAGATCTAAGGGCCCTCCACCTCCTCCTCCTCCAAGTCCTATCAAAAGCAAGAGCAAAGAAAAAATGGAAGACTTGAACAACGTCAGAAAGGAGAACTCGGTTGAAAGGGTAGAGGTTCCTCAGAGTATTCAGGCGTCCAAAGAAAGTGCAGCTCAGCTCGAACAGAAGTTACTGAAATTTCAAGAAGAACTAGATCAAGTTCGAAACTTGGCAAGCCTGTCATTCTCCCTCACTACTCCTGACGTTAACTTCCCTAATGTTCAACACCTCATACCTCCACAGAACATCCTGAAGTCGTAGAAACAACCCGCTACTCATCAAAATTGCAACACATGTCACAACAACACTCCACTCCTCATCCTTGAACCATCAAATGATCATCCCCACCACACTCCCATCTATGTGGAAAGCCTACCACAATACACTCAGCCCATTACAAATACACCAGAGTCTAATGATAAAGACTTTCTCATCAAGAACCTGGCTACCGAGCTCAAGAAATTAACTAACCGAGTCCAGAGCGTTGAAGGAAACAAGGGCATTGAAGGGTTGAATTATGAGGATCTTTGCATTCAGCCAGACGTCAAACTTCCCGAGGGGTACAAACCTCCCAAGTTTGAAATGTTTGACGACTCAGGGGATCCTAGAGTCCATTTGAGGACACACTGTGTAAGCTGGTCGGCGTAGAAAGAGATGAAAAGATTCGCATGAAACTTTTCAAGAGAAGTTTGAAAAGCGATGCGCTATCTTGGTACATTAGCCAAGATCCCAAGAAGTGGACAAGCTAGGTAGGAATGGCATCCGATTTCATGGACAGGTTCAGGTTCAATACACAAAATGCACCAGATATCTTCTACATCCAGAATCTGAAAAAGAAACCCACTAAGACATTCCGCGAGTATGCTACTCGATGGAGATCCGAGGCTGCTAAGGTCAGGCCAGCCTTAGAAGAAGAACAGATGAATTGATTTTTCATCCGAGCTCAAGATCCGCAGTATTATGAGAGACTAATGTTGATAGAGGGCTAGAAATTTTCCGATATAATCAAGCTAGGAGAAAGGATCGAGAAAGGCATTAAGAGTGGTATGGTCACTAATTTCGAGGCACTGTAAGCTACCAACAAAGCCCTACAATCTGGTGGCACGTCCAAGAAAAAGGACATGAGTGTCGTGATGGTTGTACAGAGAACCAAGTCCACAGTAAAATACAAAGCATACTCGGTACCCCCTCTCACATACCAGCCTATCCCCAATTACCAAACACCTCCTCCCTCTTACCAAATTCCATCACATGCTTACTAATCATCCCCCTCCCCCACATATCAACCTACCTCACAAAGATATTCCCAACCTACACCCGTCTACCAAGCCTATAATGCTCCCTACCAATCACCTCCTGCCCGTCAAAACTTCCCCAGGCCACGCCCTAATTTCGACTGTAGACCTCCCAAGCAATACGCCGCCATCGCCGAGCCAATCGACCAACTATATGAAAGACTCAAAGCAATCGGTTACGTCACCCCAATCCATGCCATAACACTAGAAAATCCTTCCCAATGGGTCAATCCAAACAAAACTTGTGCATACCATTCCGGCATGAAAAGGCATACCATTGATGAGTGCCGATCTCTGAAAGACAATATCCAAGCTCTAATTGGTAACAAAATCATCGTGGCCAAGGAACCTTCTCCTAACGTTCGAAATAATCCCTTACCCGATCATAAGGGTGGTGGTGTGCATATGATCGAAGTAGAAGATGATTGGGACCCCAAGGGTCAATTGGATTAATCGCCAAAGGTGACGAGCCCAAGAAACCAACACACTGAATCCAATTGTAGTCCAGATCTAGCCCTCTAGGGATGCTGAAGTAAACATGTTCGTGCCTCTCAAGCTTGAAACACCGTCATCCAAAAGGACTGCAGAGTCAATTGAGGTGGAGTTTGGGTCTCTAAAAGTACCATTTGAAGTTGTTATGCTACCTCCCAAGACGAGAGTGCCCATTCCTGTAGCAATGTCAGCCGTAACATCGTTTCATACATAGGCCATTCCTTGGGATTACACTGCCGAGGCAAGAAGGAAGGGGAAAATTAGGTCTGCAGAAGAAATTGCAGCGCATGGTATGACCAGGACTGGCAGAATTTATACACTGGAGCACTTAGTTGAATCAAGTAAGCAGGCCTATGGACGGCCTATTGAAACTGGGCCCAATGATCTCTGGCGGAAGATACTAGCAAAAGAATACTCAGTTGTAGATCAACTAACTAAAACACCAGCGCAGATCTCCATCTTAGCTCTATTGTAAAGCTCAGAGACATATAAGAATGACCTGATGAAGATACTAAGCGAGGCGTATGTACCCAGTAACATAACCGGATGAGAGATGGCAAACATGGTCGGGCAGATAATCAAAAGTCATAAAATCACTTTCCATGAGGATAATTTGCCCCCTGAAATTTTAAGCCACAACAAAGCGTTGCACATCAGTATGCAATGCGAAGACTATTTCATCACCAGGACTTTGATTGACGGAGGGTCCAGTCTTAACATTTGTCCATTGGTGACCCTTAGAACATTGGGGAAGAGTCTACGTAAAATCAAGGATGGGGCTATCAACGTCAAAGCTTTTGATGGTTCCCAAAGGTCCACCATTGGGGAGATCAGTTTATGTCTGCAAATGGGGCCAACTTGGTTCGATGTTAATTTTCAAGTAATAGACATCCCAGCATCCTACAACTTACTACTAGGACGACCTTGGATCCACACCACTGGAGCTGTAGCATCAACCCTGCACCAGGCAGTGAAGTGCAAGTGGAATCACCAAGAGGTTATTATTCATGGTGACGGGAGTAACCCCATATACGGCCACCAAACCATCCCGGTAATTGAAGGAAGAAGGAAACTAGGTGGAGAAAACCACTACCAAATTGAGCGAGTCAATGCCGTGGACAAAGATAAGTGGTGGGATAATAAGATAGAGAGTATACTGAATTGGAGCGGGTATGAACCTAGCAAAGAGCTCGGCAAGAATCTCCAGGGGATCACCAGGCCTATCAAACTGAAGAAGCATGGCACCACCTTCGGGTTAGGGTATGGATATACTTGGTAGGAATTCAGGAATTCGTCTCCACCATGGCGAGACCCTTACTATCCGTTGGAGCACCCGATACCCTGCCTGGAGCAGATTATTTTAGCCAGCAGACGTCCTATATGGGTCAGAGGAAGATGAAACATTGGCCGCAATGAAGAACCTGTTCTGGGAAGATGACAATATGGACTGTCATATCATTCTCGAGGAGGAAGGGGAGGAAGGCCCTTCCATACAGGTGGTGAGCCGAGGAGAGCGCCTTAACAATTGGTCCATCAGAACCACCAAGGCCCGGAGAGCTTCGGGGTAGCAGGCTGAACAAAGAACTATGCATTATTTTTACTTTAGTTGATTTTCTTTCAGTATTATCTCTAAATTTTGAAAAGAGCTCCGATGTTCAAAACAATTTTGGAATTTATCAAAGTATTTCAGTTTCTTATTATTTTTCTCTGCCATTTACTTTATTTTTACACAGCATCACTATTACTTATCTTGATGAACCGACGAATGTGACATGCGACGAGGTAATGCAACAAACGGATATAGACTCATAAGAGGATGAGATTCCAGAAGAGGTCATTAAAGAGGTCGAAGACTTTGAGAATAGACCTAAGTCTAACCTGGACGAAACCAAGGTCGTCAAACTGGGGGATACAGAGAATGTCAAGGAAACGCGCATAAGTGTTCACCTGTCACTGTCAGAAAAGGAAGAGTACACGGAGTTCTTAAAAGAATATGAGGATATATTTGCCTGGTTATATGATGATATGACCGGTCTCAGTACATCTATTGTAGCTCACAAACTGCCAACAGATCTGACATTTCCACCGGTAAAGCAGAAGCTCAGAAAGTTCAAACCATACATGAGTTTGAAAATCAAGGAAGAAGTTACCAAACAAGTCAAAGCCAAGGTCCTCAGGCTAGTAGAGTACCCGACATGGTTAGGCAACATTGTGCTAGTGCCAAAGAAGGACGGGAAGGTAAGAGTCTGTATCGACTACCGGGACCTCAACCAGGCCAATCTGAAAGACGACTTCCCATTGCCGAACATACACATCCTGATCGACAACTGCGCCAAGAACGAGCTGTAGTCATTCATCAATTGTTTTGCTGGGTACCATCAGATATGGATGGACGAAGAAGACGCGGAGAAAACGGCTTTCATTACGCCATGGGGAATGTATTGTTACAAGATGATGTCATTTGGATTAAAGAATGCTGGGGCCACCTACATGAGGGCCATGACTACTATTTTCCATGATATGATACACAAAGAGATCGAGGTGTATGTAGATGATGTCATCATCAAATCCAAGAAAGCCACTGACCACATGGAAGATTTAAGAAAGTTCTTCCAAGAATTGAGAAGGTATAACCTGAAACTAAATCCCGCCAAGTGTGCATTCGGGGTTCCTGCCGGAAAACTGCTTGGGTTCATCGTAAGTCGACGAGGAATAGAACTCGATCCGTCAAAGGTCAAAACCATTCAAGAATTACCACCACCAAAAAACAAGAAAGAGGTTATGAGTTTCTTGGGGAGACTCAACTACATCAGCCGGTTCATAGCCAAGTCCACTGTCATTTGTGAACCAATCTTTAAGATGTTTATGAAGGATGTCGCCACTAAATGGACTGATGATTGTAAAAAGGACTTCGACAGAATCAAGGAATACCTATCAACGCCGCCAGTCCTGGTCCCGCCAGAACCAGGTAGATCGCTATTGCTCTCCTTGTAGTACTAGATGGAGTATTTGGCTGTGTTTTAGGACAACATGATGAAACAGGGAGAAAGGAGCAAGCCATCTACTATCACAGCAAGAAGTTCACCCCGTACGAGGCCGGGTATTCCCTGCTAGAACGCATTTGTTATGCTCTGACTTGGGTAGCTCAGAAGTTGAGGCATTATTTTTGTGCCTATACTACTTATCTTATATCAAGGATGGATCCACTGAAGCACATCTTTCAGAAGCCCATGCCCATGGGCAAGCTAGCCAAATGGCAAATCTTGATGAGTGAATTTGATATTGTCTACGTAACCCAGAAAGCGATCAAAGGACAAGTACTAGCCGATCATCTTGCCGAAAACCCCGTAGGCGGAGAATACAAGACTCTAAAGACGTATTTTCCTGATGAGGAGGTATCTTTCATAGCAGAAGACATTGCAGAATCCTATGATGGCTGGAGAAAGTTTTTTGATGGAGCAGCAAACTTTAAAGGAGTTGGCATAGGAGCAGTTCTAGTGTCAAAAATAGGTCAACATTATTCGGTGTCCGCCAAACTCAGGTTCCCGTGCACCAACAATATGGCCGAGTACGAAGCCTGCATCTTGGGGCTCATGTCACGCCCCAACCTCGGGAGCGACCGGCGCTCAATCGAGTGAACCCGACGGAGCAAGCCTTATCGAACACTTCCTACCCCAAACCAATATGAATACGGGACCTATGCCTTTCATTAATACAGACGAGAATGCATGGTACATATTATAACATTGGTTCATTTTATATTACAAAGATTTACCGTACATAAGTCAGCTTCAAGGATTCCATTAAAGTTACAATTTAAGGAGATCAAAAGTTTAAGATTAAAACATATACATATAGTGGACTCCCCGAACACCCCTACATAACCCACACTAGTGTCTTTGGATCCTCTAAGGATACAACAGATAAACATGACTATGCCGGCAACAAGGCCCCGGCCATACCTCAAAAGCG
>MU745669.1:7536-53408 GCA_026770625.1 Nicotiana glauca
GCTATAACATATGAAAATATGGAAATCGGGAGAAATTCATGTTTTATGACCGTAAAATGCAAAAAAATATAATTTGGTTGTGGAGAGGCGGTGAATATTGTTCCTTAGGTTGTATATGATGTCCCTAAAAAATATTAGGCGATCCGAGCCGGAGCCCTTGGCGGAAGGCGTGGGCTATAGCACACGAAAATATGGGAATTGGGCGGAATTCCGGTTTTACGGCCGTAAAACGTCAAAAAATGTAATTTGGTCATGGCGGGGTGGCGATTATGATTACTTAGGTCTTATTTGATATCCTAAATAAATATTAGGTTATCCGGGTCCGGGATCCCGGGCCCACGGTGAAGACCAGGGCTATAACACACGAAAATATGGGAATCGGGCTGAATTCCAGTTTTATAGCCGCAAAATGCCAAAATATTTAATTTGGTCATGGTGGGATGGCGGCTATGGTTCCTTAGGTCGTATTTGATGTCCCAAAAAATATCATGCGATTCGGGTCCGGGGGTCTGGACCTAAGGCGGAAGGCGTGGGCTATAGCGCACGAAAATATAGGAATTGAGCGGAATTCCAGTTTTATGGCCGTAAAATGCCAAAAATGTAATTCAGTCCTGGCGGGGCAGTGATTATAGTTTCTTATGACGTATTTGATGTCCCAAAAAACTATTAGGTGATTAGATTCCGGGTGCCGGGGCCCACAGCGGAAAGCGTGGGCTATATCACACGAAAATATGGAAATCAGGAAGAATTCTAGCTTTATGGCCGTAAAATGCCAAAAAATATAATTTGGTCATAGCGAGGTGGTGGCTGTGGTTCCTTAGGTCGTATTTCATGTCCCCCAAAAAATTAGGCAATACAGGTCCAGGGGCCCGGGCCCACGGCGGAAAGCGTATAGTAAATGAAAATATGGGAATCGGTCAAAATTCTAGTTTTATGACCGTAAAACGCCAAAAAATATAATTTGGTTGTGGCGGAGCGGTGACTATGCTTCCTTTGGTTGTATTTGATGTCTTTGAAAAATATTAGGGGATCCAGTTTTGGGGGCCCAGGCCCACGGTGGAAGACGTGGGCTATAACACACAATTATGAGAATTGGGCGAAATCCTTGTTTTATGTCCGTAAAATGCCAAAAAATGAAATTTCATCATGGCGGGGCGGTGACTATGGTTCCTTAGGTCATATTTGATGTCCCGAAAAATTATTCGATGATTCGAGTCCGAGGGTTGGGCGTACGGCGGAAGGCGTGGGCAGCACACGAAAATATGGCGGAATTCCAGTTTTATGGCCGTAAAATGCCAAAAAATATAATTTGATCATGGCGAGGCAGTGACTATGGTTCCTTAGGTTGTATTTGATCTCCCGATAAAATATTAGGTTATCCAGGCCTGAGGATCTGGGCCCACGTTGGAAGGCGTGGGCTATAGCATACGAAAATATGGGAGTCAAGCGGAATTCCAGTTTTATGGCCGTAAAATGCCAAAAAAAGTAATTTGGTCATGGCGGGGCGGTGAGTCTGGCAACTTAAATTGTATTTGATGTCCAAGAAAACTATTAGGCGATCCGGTTCCGGGTGCCGGGGCCCACAACGGAAGGCGTGGGGTATAGCACACGAAAATATGGAAATCGGGCAAAATTCAAGTTTTATGGCTGTAAAATGCAAAAAAAATTAATTTGATCATGGAAGGGCGATGATTATGGTTCCTTAGGTCATATTTGATATCCCGAAAAAAGATTAGGCGATCCGGGTCCGGGGGCCCGGTCCTAGGCGGAAGGCGTATAGGAAATAAAAATATGGGAATCGGGCAGAATTCTAATTTTATGTCCGTAATATGCCGAAAAATGTAATTAAGTCATGGTTGGGTGGTGACTATGGTTTCTTAGGTCGTACTCTATGTACCGAAAAAATATTAGGCGATACGGGTCCGGGGGTTCGGGCCTACGGCAGTAGGCGTGGGCTATAGCATAAGAAAATATGGGAATCGAGCAGAATTCAAGTTTTATGGCCGTAAAACGCCAAAAAAATATAATTTGATCGTGGCGGGGCGGTGACTATGGTTACTTAGGTAGTATTTGATGTCTTGGAAAAATATTAGGCGATCTCGGTCAGTAAGCCCGAGCCAACGGCGGAAGGCGTGGGCACACAAAAATTTTGGAATCGGGTGGAATTCTAGCTTTATGGCCGTTAAACGTCAAAAAATGTAATTTGGTCATGGATTGGTGGTGAGTATGGTTCCTTAGGGCATATTTGAATTCCCAAAAAAATATTACGCAATACGGGTCCGGGTGCCTAGGCCCACGGCGGAAGGCGTGGGCTAGAGCACATGAAAATATGGGAATCGGGCGAAAATCCAGTTTTATGGCCGTAAAACGCCAAAGAATATAATTTAGTCGTGGCGGGGCGGTGACTATGGTTCCTTAGGTTGTATTTGATCTCCCAAAAAAATATTAGATTATCCGGGTCCGGGGACCCCGGCCCACGTTGGAAGGCGTGGGCTATATAGCACACGTAAATATGGGAGTTGGGCGGAATTTCAGTTTTATGGCCGTAAAACACCAAAACAAGTAATTTGGTCATGGTAGGGCAGTGACAAATGGTTCCTTAAATCGTATTTGATGTCTCGAAAAAATGTTAGGCGATCTGAGACCGAGGGCTCGGGCCCACAACGAAAGGCGTGGGCTATAGCATACGAAAATATGGAAATCGAGCAAAATTCTAGTTTTATGGCCGTAAAATGCCAAAAAATATAATTTAGTTATGGCGGGGAATTGATTATGTTTCCTTAGATCGTATTTGATGTCCCAAAATAAGATTAGATGATCCGGGTCTGGGGTCCCAGTACCACGGCGGAAGGAGTGAGCTATAAAACACAAAAATATGGAAATCGTGCGGAATTCCAATTTTATGGCCGTAAAATTCCAAAAAACATAATTTGATCATGGCAGGGCGGTGACTATGATTCCTTAGGTCGTATTTTATGTCACGAAAAAATATTAGGCGATCCGGTTCCCGGGTTCCCTGTCCCACGGCGAAAGGCGTGGGCTACAGCATAGGAAAATATGGAAATCGGCAGAATTCCAATTTTATGGCCGTAAAACGCCAAAAAATATAATTTGGTCGTGGCATGGCGCTGACTATGGTTCCTCTAGCTATATTTGATATCTCTAAAAAATATTAGGCAATCCGGGTGACCCGGGCCCACGGTAGAAGGCGTGGGCTATAGCACACGAAAATATGAGAATCTGGCGAATTCCTTGTTTTATGGCCGTAAAATGCCAAAAAATGAAATTTCATCATGGTGGAGCGGTGACTATGGTTTCTTAGGTAATATTTGTTGTTCCGGAAAAACATTAGGCGATCCGGGTCCGGGGGCCCGGGCCTACAGCGGAAGGACACGAAAATATAGGAATCGGGCGAAATTCGAGTTTTATGGTCATAAAATGTAGAAAAATATAATTTGGTCATGCCGAGGCGGTGGCTATGGTTTCTTAGGTCGTATTTGATGTCCCGAAAAAATATTAGGCGATTCGAGTCTGAGGGCCTAGGCTTACAGCGGAAGGCGTGGGCTATAGCATAGGAAAATATGGGAATAGGGCGGAATTCCAATTTTATGGCCGTAAAACGCCAAAAAATATAAGTTGATCGTGGCGGGGTGTTGACTATGGTTCCTTAGGTTGTACTTGTTCTCCCTAAAAAATATTAGGTTATTCAGGTCAGGGGACCCGGGCCCACGTTGGAAGGCGTGGGCTAAGACACGAAAATATGGGAGTCGGGCGGAATTTCAGTTTTATGGCCGTAAAACGCCAAAAAAGTAATTAGGTCATGGCAGGGTGGTGACTATGGTTCCTTAGATAGTATTTGAAGTCTCGGAGAAATGATAGGCGATCCGAGACCGAGTGCCCGGGCCCACGACGGAAGGCGAGCGCTATAGCACACGAAAATATAAAAATAGGGCAAAATTCTAGTCTTATGGCCGTAAAATCCAAAAAAATTAATTTGGTCATGGAGAGGTAGTGATTATGGTTCCTTTGGTCGTATTTGATGTCCCGAAAAAAGATTAGGCGATTCGGGTCCGGGGGCCCGGTCCCACGGTGGAAGGCGTATGCTAAAGAACACGAAAATATAGAAATCGTGCGGAATTCCAATTTTATGACCGTAAAATGCATAAAAATGTAATTTGATCATGGAGGGGCGGTGAATACGGTTTCTTAGGTCTTATTTTATGTCCCGGAAAAATATTAGGCGATCCTGCTCCGGGGGTCCCGGGCCCATGGCGGAAGGTGCGGGCTGCGAAAATATGAGAATTGGGCAGAATTCTAGTTTTATGGCCGTAAAACGCCAAAAAATATAATTTGGTCTTGGCGGGGCGGTGCATATGGTTCCTTTGGTTGTATTTGATGTCTCTGAAAAATATTAGGCGATACAGGTCCTGGGGACCGGGACCGGGACCACGGCGGAAGGCGTGGGCTGTAGCACACAAAAATATGAGAATTGGGCGAAATCCTTGCTTTATGGCCGTAAAACGCCAAAAAATAAAATTTCGTCATGGAGGGTGGTGTTTATGGTTCTTTAGGTCGTATTTGTTATTCCAGAAAAACATTAGGTGATCCGGGTCCGAGGGCCCGGGCCCACGGCGGAAGGCATGGGCTATAGCACACGAAAATATGGGAATCGGGCGAAATTCCAGTTTTATGGTCGTAAAATGCCAAAAAATATGATTTGGCCATGCCGGGGCGGTGACTATGATTTCTTAAATCGTATTTGATGTCCTGAAAAAATATTAGGCAATTCGAATCCGAGGGCCTGGATCTATGGCGAAAGGCGTGGGCTATAACATACGTAAATATGGGAATCGGGCAAAATTCCAGTTTTATGACCGTAAAACTACAAAAAAAGTAATTTGGTCATGGCTGGGCAGTGATTATGGTTTCTTAGGTCATATTTGATGTCTTGAAAAATGATTAGGCGATCCGGGTCCGGGGACCGGTCCCACGGCGGAAGGAATGGGCTATAGCACACGAAATATGGGAACCGGGCGGAATTCCAGTTTTATGGCCGTAAAACGCAAAAAAAATGTAATTTGGTCTTGGAGGGGCGGTGACTATGGATCCTTAAGTCGTATTTGATGTCCTGAAAAATATTAAGCGATCCGGGTCTGGGGGCCAGGGCCCACGGCGGAAGGCGTAGTAGCATACGAAAATCTGGGAATTGGGGCGAAATTCCAGTTTTATGGCAGTAAAACGCCAAGAAAATGTAATTTGGTCGTGGCGGGGTGGTGACTATGGTTTCTTAGGTCGTATTTGATGTCTCAAAAAAATATTAGGTGATCCGGGTTCGGGGGCCCGGGCCCACGGTGGAAGGCGTGGGCATAGCACACGAAAATATGTAAATCGGGCGGAATTCCTTTTTTATGGCCATAAAATGCCAAAAAATATAATTTGGTCATGGCGGCATAGGGATTATGGTTCCTTAGGTCGTATTTGATTTCCCGAAAAAATATTAGGTGATCCGTGTCCGTGTTCGTGTCCGCGGCCCGTGCTCACGGCGGAAGGCACGAGCTATAGCACACGAAAATATGGGAATCGGGCGGAATTTCAATTTTATGGACATAAAAGGCCAAAAATGTAATTTGGTCATGGAGGCCGGTGATTATGGTTCCTTTGGTCTCATTTGATGTCCCAAAAAAATATTAGGCAATTAGGGTCCGGGGGCCCGGGCCCACGGCAGAAGGCGTGATCTATAGCACACGAAAATACGGGAATCGGGCGGAATTCCAGTTTTATAGCTGTAAAATGCCAAAAAATTTAGTTTTGTCATGGCGAGGTGGTGACTGTGGTTCCTTAGGTCGTATTTGATGCCCCTGAAAAATATTAGGTGATTCGGGTCCGGAGGCCCGGGCCCGGGCCCACGGCGGAAGACGTAGGCTATAGCACATGAAAATATGCAATCAAGCGGAATTGTATTATGGTCGTAAAACGCCAATAAATATTATTTGGTCATGGCAGTGAGTATCACAAAAATATGAGAATCATGTGAAATTCCAATTTATGGATGTAAAACGCCAAAAAATGTAATTAGGTCATGGTGGGGAGGTGACTATGATTCCTTAGGTCATATTTGATGTCTCGAAAAAATATTATGCGATTCGGATCCGAGGTCCCGGGCCCACGACGGAACGCGTGGGCTATAGCACACGAAAATATGAGAATTGAGCACAATTCTAGTTTTCTGGCCGTAAAATGCCGAAAAATGTAATTTGATCGTGGCAGGGCAGTGAGTATGGTTCCTAAGGTCGTATTTGATGTTCCAAAAAAATATTAGGTGATCAAGGTCCCGGGGTCCGGGACCCCGGCGGAAGGCGTGGGCACGAAAATATAGGAATCGTGCTAAATTTCAATTTTATGGCCATAAAATGCAATAAATATAATTTGGTCATGGCAGGGCGGTGACTATAGATCCATAGCTCGTATTTGATGTCCCAGAAAAAATATTAGGCGATTCAGGTCCGGGGGCTTGGGCCCGCGGTGGAAGGCGTGGGCTATAACACACGAAAATATAAGAGTCGGGCGGAATTTACGTTTTATGGCTGTAAAATACCAAAAAATATAATTTGGTCTTGGCGGGCGGTGAGTATAGTTCCTTCGGTCGTATTTGACATCCCGAAAAAAATATTGGCGATCCGGGTCCGAGGGTCTAAGCACACGGCAGAGGGCGTGGACTATTATAGCACACGAAAATATGAGAATTAGGCTGAATTCCAGTTTTAAGGCAGTAAAATGCCAAAAATATAGTTTGGTCATGGCGGCGCGTGAGTATGGTTCCTTAGGTCTTATTAGATGTCCCGAAAAAATATTAGGCGATCTGGATCTCGAAGCCCGAGCCCATGGCGGAAGGCGTGGGCTATAGGATACGAAAATATGGGAATCAGGTGGAATTCCAGTTTTATAGCCGTAAAACGCCAAAAAATATAATTTGGTCATGGCGAGGTGGTGACAATGGTTCCTTAGGTCGTATTTCATATCCCAAAAAAATAGGCAATTCGGATCCAGGGGCCCGGGCCCATGGTGGAAGGCATGGGCACACGACAATATTGGAATCGAGCGGAATTCCAAATTTGTGGCCGTGAAATGCAAAAAAATGTAATTTGGTCATGGCGGGATGGTGACTATGGTTCCTTAGGTCATATTTATGTTGCAGAAAAATAGTAGACGATTCGGGTCCAGGAGTCCGGGCTCGCGGCGGAAGGGGTGGGCTGTAGCACACGAAAATATGAGAATCGAACGAAATTCCAGTTTTATGGCAGTAAAACAATAAAAAAATATAATTTGGTCATGGAGGGGCGATGAGTATAACCTTAGGTCGTATTGGATGTCCCGAAAAATAATAAGCGATCCAGGTCCGGGGGCCCGGGCCCACGGCGAAAGAAGTAGGCTATAACATACGAAAATATGGGAATCGGGCGAAATTCCAGTTTTACGGTTGTAAAACACAAAAAAAATATAATTTTGTCATGGCGGGGCGTGGCTATAGTTCCTTAGGTCGTATTTAAGCAATCCGGGTCCGGGGGCCTGGGCCCATGGCGAAAGGCGTGGGCTATAGCACATCAAAATATGGGAATCAGGCAGAATTCCAGTTTTACGACCGTAAAACGACAAAAAATGTAATTTGGTCATGGAGGTGGTGACTATGGTTCCTTAGGTCGTATTTGTTGTCCCTGAAAAATATTATGTGATCCAGGTCCGGGGACCTGGACCCACAGCGGAAGGCGTGCGCTATCGCACATCAAAATAAGGGAATCGGGCGAAATTCCAATTTCGTGGGCGTAAAATGCTAAAAAATGTAATTTGGTCTTGGCGAGGTGGTGACTATAGTTACCTAGGTGGTATTTCATGTCCCAGAAAATGATTAGACGATCCGGGTCTGGAAGCCTGGGCCGAGGGCGTAAGGCGTGGAATATAACGCATGAAAGTATGGGAATCGGGCGAATTTCCAATTTTATGGCTTTAAAATGCCAAAAAAAGTAAGTTGATCATGGCGAGGCAGTGAGTATGGTTACTTAGTTCGTATTTGATGTCCAGAAAAAATATTATGTGATCTGGGTCAGGGGGCCCGGGTCTAAGGCGGAAGGCATTGGCCATAACATACAAAAATATGGGAATCGGGCGGAATTCCAATTTTATAGCAGTAAAATACCAAAAAAAGGAATTTGGTCACGGCGGGCGGCGAATTTGGTTCCTTAGGTCGAATTTCATGTCCCAAAAAAATATTAGCTGATCCGGGTCCGGTGCCGGGGCCCAAGACAGAAGGCGTGGTCTATAGCACACAAAAATATGGGAATCGGGCGGAATTCCAGTTTTATGGCAGTAAAACGCCAAAAAATATAATTTAGTCATGGCAGGGTGGTCACTATGGTTCCTTAGGTCGTATTTGATGTCCCGGAAAAATATTAGGCGATCCGGATCGGGGGGACCGGGCCCACATCGGAAGGCATGGGCTATGCACACGAAAATATGGGAATCGAGCGCAATTCCAGTTTTCTGGCCGTAAAATGCCAAAAAATATAATATGGTCATGGCGGTGTAGTGAGTATGTTTCCTAAGGTCGTATTTGATGTTCCGGAAAAATATTATGTGATCCGGGTCCGGGGGCCCGGTCCCACGGCAGAAGGCGTAGGTTATAGCGTACGAAAATATGGGAATCAGGCGGAATTCCAGTTTGATGGCAGTAAAACGCAAAAAAAAAAAACTTAGTTGTGGCGGGGCGGTGACTATGGTTCCTTAGGTCGTATTGGATGTCCCAGAAAAATATTCGGCGATCTGGATCTGGAGACCCGGGTCCACGACGAAAGGCGTGGGTTATAGCACACGATAATATGGGAATCAGACGGAATTCCAGTTTTATGACAGTAAAATGCCAAAAAATATAATTTGGTCGTGACGAGGCGGTGACTATGGTTCCTTGGGTCGTATTTGATGTCCCGAAAAAATTAGGCGATATGAGTCCGGGAGCCCGGGCCCCCGACGGAAGGCGTAGGCTATAGCACACAAAAATATGGGAATCAGGCAAAATTCCAATTTTATGGCCGTAAAATGCCAAAAATGTAATTTGGTCATGGCGGGTCAGCGCATATAGTTCCTTAGGTCGTATTTGATATCCCAGAAATAAATTTGTCGATCCGGGTCTGGGGGCTCGGGCCCTTGGCAGAAGGCGTGGGCTAACACGAAAATATGGGAATTGGACGTAATTTTAGTTTTATGGCCGTAAAATGCCAAAAATATAATTTGTTCATCGCGGGGTAGTGAGTAGTGTTCCTTAGGTGGTATTTGATGTCCCGGAAAAATATTAGGCGATCCGGGTCCAGAAGCCCGCGACCACGGCAAAAGGCGGTCTATAGGACACGAAAATATGGGAATCAGGCGGAGTTCAAGTTTTATGGCAGTAAAACGCCAAAAAATATATTTTTCTTATGGCGAGGCGGTGAGTATTGTTCCCTAGGTCATATTGGATGTCTCAAAAAAAATATTAGGTGATCTGGGACCGGGGCCCACGGCGGAAGTTATGGGCTATAGCACACGCAAATATGGGAATCAGGCAGAATTCTAGTTTTATGGCCGTAAAATACCAATAAAATGTATTTTGGTCATGGCGGGGCGGTGAGTATGGTACCTTAGGTCATATTGGATGTCCCGAAAAAGATTAGGTAATTCGTGTTCGGGGGCCCGGGCCTACCATGGAAGGCGTGGGCTCACACGAAAATATGGGAATTGGGCGAAATTCCAGTTTTATTATTGTAAAATGCCAAAAAATATAATTTGGTCATGCCGGGGCTGTGAATATGATTTCTTAAGTCGTATTTGATGTCTTGGAAAAATATTAGGCGATCCGAGTTCGAGGGCCTGGGCCTACGGCGAAAGTCGTGGGCTATAGCACACGAAAATATGGGAATCAGGCAAAATTCCAGCTTTATGGCTCTACAACGCAAAAATATGTACTTTTGTCATGGCGGGGAATTGATTATGGTTTCTTAGGTCATATTTGATGTCTTGAAAAATGATTAGGCGATCCGGGTTTAGGGGCGTGGTCCCACGGCGGAAGGAATGGGCTATAGCACACGAAAATATGGGAACCGGGCAGAATTCCAATTTTTTGGTCGTAAAACGTTAAAAAATGTAATTTGTCATGGAGAGGGGGTCCCGAAAAAATATTAAGCAATCCGGGTCTGGGGGTCAAGGCCCACGGCGGAAGGCGTAAGCTATAGCATACGAAATCTGGGAATCGGGGCGAAATTCTAGTTTTACGGCAGTAAAATGCCAAAAAATATAATTTGGTCATGGCAGGGGTGGTGACTATGGTTTCTTAGGTCGTATTTGATGTCCCAAAAAAATATTAGGTTATACGGGTTCGGGGGCCCGGGCCCACGGCAAAAGGCGAGGGCAATAGCACACGAAAATATGTGAATCCAGTGGAATTCCTTTTTTATGGTCGTGAAATGCCAAAAATTATAATTTGGTCATGGTGGCGCAGTGATTATGGTTCCTTAGGTCGTATTTGATTTCCCGAAAAAATATTAGGTGATACGTGTCTGCGGCCCGGGCTCACGGCGGAAGACACGGGCTATAACATACGAAAATATGGGAATCGGGCGGAATTCCAATTTTATAGTCGTAAAAGGCCAAAAAATCTAATTTGGTCATGGAGGGCGGTGATTATGGTTCCGTTGGTCTCATTTGATGTCCCAAAAAGATATTAGGAAATTCGGGTGCGGGGGCTCGTGCCCACGGCGGAAGGCGTGGGTAGCACACGAAAATATGGGAATCGGGCGGAATTCAAGTTTTATAGTTGTAAAATGCCAAAACATTTAATTGTGTCATGGCGAGGTGGTGATTGTGGTTCCTTAGGTCGTATTTGATGCCCCTGAAAAATATTAGGTGATCCGGGTCCGGAGGCCCGGGCCCATGGCGGAAGGCGTAGGCTATATCACATAAAAATATGGAATCGAGCGGAATTGTATTATGATCGTAAAATGCCAAAAATTATAATTTGATCATGGCAGTGAGTATGGTTACTTAGGACGTATTTTATGTCCCGAAAACCTATTTGGCGATCTGGGTCCAGGGGACCAGGCCTACAGCAGAAGGCGTGGGGTATATAGCATACAAAAATACGAGAATCATGTGAAATTCCAATTTATGGATGTAAAATGCCAAAAAAGTAATTAGGTCATGGAGGGGAGGTGACTATGGTTCTTTAGGTCGTATTTGATGTCCCAAAAAAATATTAGGCGATTCGGATCCGAGGGCCCGGGCCCATAGCGGAACGCGTGGGCTATAGCACACGAAAATATGAAAATCGAGCGCAGTTCTAGTTTTCTGGCCGTAAAACGCTGTAAAATGTAATTTGATCGTGGCAGGGTAGTGAGTATGGTTCCTAAGGTCGTATTTGATGTTTCGGAAAAATATTAGGTGATTAGGGTCCGGGGACCCGGGACCCCGGCGGAAGGCGTGGGCTATAGCACACAAAATTATGGGAATCGTGCTGAATTCCAATTTTATGGCCATAAAATGCCAAAAATATAATTTGGTCATGGGAGGGCGGTGACTATAGATAAATAGCTCGTATTTGATGTCCCAGAAAAATATTAGGCAATTCGGGTCCGGGGGCTCGGGCCCACAGTGGAAGGCGTGGGCTATAACACACGAAAATATAGAAATCGGGCAGAATTTACGTTTTATTGCTGTACATTGCCAAAAAATGTAATTTGGTCATGGCAGGCGGTGAGTATGGTTCCTTAGGTCGTATTTGAATTCCCGAAAAAAAATTGGCGATTCGGGTCCGAGGGTCTGGGCACACGGCAGAAGACGTGGACTATAGCACACGAAAATATGAGAATCAGGCAGAATTCCAATTTTAAGGCAGTAAAATGCCAAAAATTTAATTTGGTCATGGCGTCGCGTGAGTATAGTTCCTTAGGTCGTATTAGAGGTCCCGAAAAATATTAGGCGATCTGGATCTCGAAGCCTGAGCCCAAGGAGGAAGGCGTGGGCTATAAGACACAAAAATATGGGAATCAGGCGGAATTCCAGTTTTATGGCCGTAAAATGCCAAAAAATATAATTTGGTCATGGCGAGGTGGTGACTATAGTTCCTTAGGTCGTATTTCATATCCCAAAAACAATCGACAATTCGGATCCAGGGGCCTGGCCCACGGCTATAGCACACGACAATATGGGAATCGAGCGAAATTCCAAATTTGTGACCGTAAAATGCCAAAAAATGTAATTTGGTCGTGGCGGGATGGTGAGTATAGTTCCTCAGGACATATTTGATGTCCCAGAAACATAGTAGGCGAACCAGGTCCAAGATCCCGGGCCCGCGACGGAAGGCGTGGCTATATAGCACACGAAAATATGAGAATCGAACGGAATTCCAGTTTCATGGAAGTAAAACGCTAAAAAATGTAATTTGGTCATGGCGGGGCGATGAGTATGGTTCCTTCGATCGCATTGGATGTCCTGAAAAAATATTAAGCGATCCGGGTCCGGGGTCCGGGGCCCACAGCGGAAGGAGTAGGCTATAACATACGAAAATATGGGAATCGAGCGGAATTCAAGTTTTATGGCTGTAAAACACAAAAAAATATAATTTTGTCATGGTGGGGCGTGGATATAGTTCCTTAGGTCGTATTTTACGTCGCGAAAAAATATAAGGAAATCTGGGTCGGGGGCCCCTGGTCCACGGCGGAAGGCGTGAGCTATAGCACACGAAAATATATGAATCGAACGGAATTCTAGTTTTATGGCCGTAAAACACCGAAAAATGTAATTTGATCGTGGTGGGGCAGTGAGTATGGTTCCTAAAGTCGTATTTGATGTCCCAAGAAAATATTAGGTGATCCAGGTCCGAGGGCCCTGTCCCAAGGCGGAAGGCGTAGGCTATAGCTTACGAAAATATGGGATCGGGCGAAATTCCAGTTTTATGTCAGTAAAATGACAAAAAATGTAATTTGGTCATGGCGGTGCAGTGATTATGGCTCTTTAGGTCCTTTTTGATGTCCCGAAAAAGTATTAGACGAACCGGGTCCGGCGGCCCGGGCCCACGAGGAGGGCGTGGGCTATTGCACAAGAAAATATGGGAATCGGATAGAATTCTAGTTTTATGGCCGAAAAATGCCAAAAAATGTAATTTGGTCATGGAGGGGTGGTGACTATTGTTCCTTAGGACGTATTTATTGTCCCTGAAAAATATTATACTATCCGGTTCCGGGGACTCGGGCCCACAGCGGAAGGCGTGCGCTATCGCACATCAAAATATGGGAATCGGGCGGAATTCCAATTTTATGGCAGTAAAATGCCAAAAAATATAATTTGGTAATGGATCCTTTTTTATGTCCCGGAAAAGTATTAGACGAACCGGGTCTGGGGGCCTGGGCCTACGAGGAAGGCGTGGCTATAACATACGAAAATAGGGGAATCGGGCAGAATTTCAGTTTTATGGCCGTAAAACGCCAAAAAGTGTAATTTGGTCATGGAGGGGTGGTGGCTATGGTTCCTTAAGTCGTATTTGTTGTCCCTTAAAAATATTATGTGATTCGGGTGCGGGGACCTGTGCCCACAGCGGAAGGCGTGAGCTATCGCACATCAAAATATAGGAATCAGACGGAATTCCAGTTTTATGGCAGTAAAACACCACAAAATATAATTTAGTCGTGGCGGGGTGGTGACTATGGTTCCTTAGGTCGTATCTGATGTCCCGAAAAAATATTAGGCGATTTGGATCCGGGGGCCCGGGCCCACAACGAAAGGCATGGGCTATGCACACGAAAACATGGGAATCGAGCTCAATTCCAGTTTTCAGGCTGTAAAACGCCAAAAAAATGTAATTTGGTCATGGAGGGGTAGTAAGTATGATTCCTAAGGTCGTATTTGATGTCTCGAAAAAATAATAAGCGATCCGGTTCTGGGGGCCCGGGCCCACAGCGACGACGTAGGCTATAGCACATGAAAATATGGGTCTCGGGCGGAATTCCAGTTTTATGGTAGTAAAATGTAAAAAAATGTAATTTGGTCGTGACGGGGTGGTGACTATGGTTCCCTGGGTCATATTTGATGTACCGTAAAAAAATTAGGCGATATGAGTCCGGGGGCCCGGGCCCCCGACGGAAGGACGGGCTATAGCACACGAAAATATAGGAATTGGGCAAAATTCCAATTTTATGGCCGTAAAATGCCAAAAAATTTAATTTGGTCATAGAGGGGCGGTGAGTATAATTCCTTAGGTCATATTTGATATTCCGGAAAAAAATTTGGCGATTAGGGTTCGGGTGCCCGGGCCCTTGGCAAAAAGCGTGGGCTGTAGCACACGAAAATATGGGAATCGAGCAGAATTCTAGTTTTATGGCCGTAAAACATCGAAAAATGTAATTTGATCGTGGTGGGGCAGTGAGTAAGGTTTCTAAAGTTGTATTTGATATCCCAAGAAAATATTAGGCGATCCAGGTCTGGGGGCCCGGTCCCACGGTGGAAGGCGTAGGCTATAGCTTACGAAAATATGGGATCGGGCGAAATTCCAGTTTTATGTTAGTAAAATGACAAAAAATGTAATTTGGTCATGGCGGTGCAGTGATTATGGCTCTTTAGGTCCTTTTTGATGTCCCGAAAAAGTATTAGACGAACCGGGTCCGGCGGCCCGGGCCCACGAGGAGGGCGTGGGCTATTGCACAAGAAAATATGGGAATCGGATAGAATTCTAGTTTTATGGCCGAAAAATGCCAAAAAATGTAATTTGGTCATGGAGGGGTGGTGACTATTGTTCCTTAGGACGTATTTATTGTCCCTGAAAAATATTATACTATCCGGTTCCGGGGACTCGGGCCCACAGCGGAAGGCGTGCGCTATCGCACATCAAAATATGGGAATCGGGCGGAATTCCAATTTTATGGCAGTAAAATGCCAAAAAATATAATTTGGTAATGGATCCTTTTTTATGTCCCGGAAAAGTATTAGACGAACCGGGTCTGGGGGCCTGGGCCTACGAGGAAGGCGTGGCTATAACATACGAAAATAGGGGAATCGGGCAGAATTTCAGTTTTATGGCCGTAAAACGCCAAAAAGTGTAATTTGGTCATGGAGGGGTGGTGGCTATGGTTCCTTAAGTCGTATTTGTTGTCCCTTAAAAATATTATGTGATTCGGGTGCGGGGACCTGTGCCCACAGCGGAAGGCGTGAGCTATCGCACATCAAAATATAGGAATCAGACGGAATTCCAGTTTTATGGCAGTAAAACACCACAAAATATAATTTAGTCGTGGCGGGGTGGTGACTATGGTTCCTTAGGTCGTATCTGATGTCCCGAAAAAATATTAGGCGATTTGGATCCGGGGGCCCGGGCCCACAACGAAAGGCATGGGCTATGCACACGAAAACATGGGAATCGAGCTCAATTCCAGTTTTCAGGCTGTAAAACGCCAAAAAAATGTAATTTGGTCATGGAGGGGTAGTAAGTATGATTCCTAAGGTCGTATTTGATGTCTCGAAAAAATAATAAGCGATCCGGTTCTGGGGGCCCGGGCCCACAGCGACGACGTAGGCTATAGCACATGAAAATATGGGTCTCGGGCGGAATTCCAGTTTTATGGTAGTAAAATGTAAAAAAATGTAATTTGGTCGTGACGGGGTGGTGACTATGGTTCCCTGGGTCATATTTGATGTACCGTAAAAAAATTAGGCGATATGAGTCCGGGGGCCCGGGCCCCCGACGGAAGGACGGGCTATAGCACACGAAAATATAGGAATTGGGCAAAATTCCAATTTTATGGCCGTAAAATGCCAAAAAATTTAATTTGGTCATAGAGGGGCGGTGAGTATAATTCCTTAGGTCATATTTGATATTCCGGAAAAAAATTTGGCGATTAGGGTTCGGGTGCCCGGGCCCTTGGCAAAAAGCGTGGGCTGTAGCACACGAAAATATGGGAATCGAGCAGAATTCTAGTTTTATGGCCGTAAAACATCGAAAAATGTAATTTGATCGTGGTGGGGCAGTGAGTAAGGTTTCTAAAGTTGTATTTGATATCCCAAGAAAATATTAGGCGATCCAGGTCTGGGGGCCCGGTCCCACGGTGGAAGGCGTAGGCTATAGCTTACGAAAATATGGGATCGGGCGAAATTCCAGTTTTATGTTAGTAAAATGACAAAAAATGTAATTTGGTCATGGCGGTGCAGTGATTATGGCTCTTTAGGTCCTTTTTGATGTCCCGAAAAAGTATTAGACGAACCGGGTCCGGCGGCCCGGGCCCACGAGGAGGGCGTGGGCTATTGCACAAGAAAATATGGGAATCGGATAGAATTCTAGTTTTATGGCCGAAAAATGCCAAAAAATGTAATTTGGTCATGGAGGGGTGGTGACTATTGTTCCTTAGGACGTATTTATTGTCCCTGAAAAATATTATACTATCCGGTTCCGGGGACTCGGGCCCACAGCGGAAGGCGTGCGCTATCGCACATCAAAATATGGGAATCGGGCGGAATTCCAATTTTATGGCCGTAAAATGCTAAAAAATATAATTTGGTCATGGCGGGGTGGTGACTATAGTTACTTAGGTGGTATTTGACGTCCCAGAAAATGATTAGACGATCCGGGTCAGGAAGCCTAGGCCGAGGGCGTAAGGCGTGGAATATAGCACATGAAAATATGGGAATCGAGCAGAATTCCAGTTTTATGGTTTTAAAATACGAATAAAAGTAAGTTGATCATGGCGGGGCAGTGAGTATGGTTACTTAGGTCGCATCTGATGTCCAAGAAAAATATTAGGTGATCCGGATCTGGGGGCCCGGGTTTAAGGCGGAAGGCATTGGCCCTAAATCAAAAAATATGGGAACCAGGCGGAATTCTCATTTTTTTGCTGTAAAATGCCAAAAAATATAATTTGGTCACGGCGGGCAGCGACTTTGGTTCCTTAGGTCGAATTTCATGTTCCAAAAAAATATTAGGTGATCCGGGTTTGGGGCCGGGGCCCACGACAGAAGGCGTGGTCTATCGCACACAAAAATATGGGAATCAGGCGGAATTCCAGTTTTATGGCAGTAACACACCAAAAAATATAATTTAGTTGTGGCGGGGTTGTGACTATGGTTTCTTAGGTCGTATTTGATGTTCCGAAAAAATATTAGGCGATCCGAATCCGGGGGTCCCGGCCCACAAAAGAAGGCATGGGCTATGCACACGAAAATATGGGAATCAAGCACAATTCCAGTTTTCTGGCCATAAAATGCCAAAAAATATAATTTGGTCATAGCGGGGTAGTGAGTATGGTTCCTAAGGTCGTATTTGATGTCCCGGAAAAATATTAAGTTATCCGGGCCCGGGGTCCCGGTCCTAGGGCAGAAGGCGTAGGCTATAGCGTAAGAAAATATGGGAATCGGGCGGAATTCCAATTTGATGGTAGTAAAACGCCAAAAAATATAATATAGTCATGGGGGGACGGTGACAATAGTTCTTTAGGTCGTATTTGATGTCCCGAAAAACTATTAGGCGATCCGTATCCGGGGGTCGGTCCCACGACGGAAGTCGTAGGCTATAGCATACGAAAATATGCGAATCAGGCGGAATTTCAGTTTTATGGCAGTAAAACACAAAAAAAAAATTTAGTCATGGCGGGACGGTGACTATGGCCGTAAAATGCCAAAAATATAATTTGGTCATCGCGGAGTGGTGAGTAGTGTTCCTTAGGTGGTATTAGATGTCCCGGAAAATATTAGGCGATCCGGATTTGGAAGCCCGAGACCACGGTGAAAGGCGTGGGCTATAGGATACGAAAATATGGGAATCAGGCGGAATTCATGTTTTATAGCAGTAAAACACCAAAAAATATAATTTGGTTATGGCGGGGCGGTGAGTATGGTTCCTTAGGTCGTATTGGATGTCCCAAAAAAATATTAGACGATCCGGGACCGGGACCGGGGCTCACTGCGGAAGGCGTGAGTTATAGCACAGGAAAATATGAGAATCGGGTAGAATTCCAGTTTTATGGCCGTAAAATGCCAAAAAATGTAATTTGGTCATGGAGGGGTGGTGACTATGGTTCCTTAGGTCATATTTGTTATCCCTAAAAAATATTATACGATCCGGGTTCGGGGACTCGGGCCGACAGCGGAAGGCATGCGCTATCGCACATCAAAATATGGGAATCGAACGGAATTCTAATTTTATGGCCGTAAAATGCTAAAAAGTGTAATTTGGTCATGGCGGGGTGGTGAATATAGTTACTTAGGTGGTATTTGATGTCCCAGAAAATGATTGGACGATCCGGGTCAGGAAGCCTGGGCCGAGGGCATAAGGCGTAGAATATAGCACATGAAAATATGGGAATCGAGCGGAATTCCAGTTTTATGGCTTTATAATGCCAAAAAAGTAAGTTGATCATGGCGGGGCAGTGAGTATGGTTAATTAGGTCGGATCTGATGTCAAGTAAAAATATTAGGTGATCCGGGTCCAGGGGCCCGGGTTTAAGGCGGAAGGCGTTGGCCATAACACACAAAAATATGGGAATCGGGCGGAATTCCAGTTTTATTGCCGTAAAATGCCAAAAAATATAATTTGGTCACGGCGGGCGGTGGCATTGGTTCCTTAGGTCGAATTTCATGTCCCAAAAAAACATTAGGCGATCCGGGTCCTGGGGCCCAGGCACACGGCGGAAGACATGGATATAGCACACAAAAATATGGGAATCGAGCGGAATTCCAATTTTATGGTAGTAAAACGCCAAAAAATATAATATAGTCATGGCGGGGTGGTAACTATGGTTTCTTAACTCGTATTTGATGTCCCGAAAAAATATTAGGCGATCCGTATCCGGGGGCCCCGACCCACAACGGAAGGCATGGGCTATGCACACGAAAATATGGGAATCAAGCGCAATTCCAGTTTTCTGGCCGTAAAATGCCAAAAAATGTAATTTGGTCATGGCGAGGTAGTGAGTATGGTTCCTAAGATCGTATTTGATGTCCAGGAAAAATAATAAGCGATCCGGTTCCGGGGGCCCGGGCGTTGCGTAGGCTATAGCACATGAAAATATGGGAATCAGGCGGAATTCCAGTTTTATGGCAGTAAAATGCCAAAAAATATAATTTGGTCGTGACGGGGCGGTGACTATGGTTCCTTGGGTCGTATTTGATGTCCTTGAAAAAAATTAGGCGATGTGAGTCCGGGCCCCCGGCGGAAGGCGTGGGTTATAGCACACGAAAATATAATAATCTGGCGGAATTCCAATTTTATTACCGTAAAATGCCAAAAATATAATTTGATCATGGGCAAGGCGGTGAGTATAATTACTTAGGTCGTATTTAATATCCCAAAAAAAATTTGGCGATCCGGGTCCGGGGGCCCGGGCCCTTGGCAGAAGGCGTGGGCTATAGCACTCGAAAATATGGGAATCGGGTGTAAATCCAGTTTTATGGCCGTAAAATGCCAAAAATATAATTTGATCATCGCGGGGCGGTGAGTAGTTTTCCTTTGGTGGTATTAGATGTCCCGGAAAATATTAGGCGATTCGGGTCTGGAAGCTCGAGACCACGACGAAAGGTGTGCGCTATAGGACACGAAAATATGGGAATCAGGCGAAATTCAAGTTTTATGGAAGTAAAACACTAAAAAATATAATTTGGTTATGACGGGGTGGTGAGTATAGTTCCTTAGTTCGTATTGGATGTCCCAAAAAAATATTAGGCGATCCGGGACCGGGGTCGTGGCCCACGACGGAAGGCGCGGGCTATAGCACCGGAAAATATGGGAATCGGGCAGAATTCCAGTTTTATGGCCGTAAAATGCTAAAAAATATATTTTGGTCATGGCTGGGTGGTGAGTATGGTACCTTAGGTCGTATTGGATGTCCCGAAAAAGAATATGCAATCCGGGTCCGGGGGCCCAAGCCTACTGTGGAAGGCGTATAGCACATAAAAATATGGGAATCGGGCGGAATTCCAGTTTTACGGCCGTAAATGCCAAAAAATGTAATTTGGTCATGGCAGGGTGGTGACTATGGTTCCTTTAGTCGTATTTGAAGTCCCAGAAAAATAATAGGTACCCTGGATCCTGGGGCCCAGGCCTACAGCGGAAGGCGTGGGCTTTAAGGTATGTGATTGGAATTCAAGTTTTATGGTCGTAAAATGCTAAAAAAATATAAATTGGTTGTGGCGGGGAAGTGAGTAAGGTTCCTAATGTCGTATTTGATGTCCCAAAAATATATTAAGCGATCCGGGTTCGGTGGCCGGGCCCACGGCGGAAGGCATGGGCTATGCACATGAAAATTTGGAAATCGGGCAGAATTCCAGTTTTATGGCTGTAAAATGCCAAAAAATATAATTTGGTCATGGAGGGGAGGTGAATATGGTTCCTTAGATCGTATTTGATGTCCCGAAAAAATATTAGGCGATCCGGATCCGGGGCCTGGGCCAACGGCGGAAGGCGTGCACACGAAAATATGGGAATCGATCGCTATTCAAGTTTTCTGGTCATAAAATACCGATAAATGTAATTTGGTCGTGGCAGGGCAGTGATATGGTTCCTAAGGTTGTATTTGATGTCTCAAAAAAATATTAAGTGATCTGGGTCCGGGGGCCCGGCCCCACGGCGGAAGTAGTAGGCTATAGCGTACGAAAATATGGGAATCAGGCGAAATTCCAGTTTTATGGAAGTATAACGCCAAAAAATACAATTTAGTCATGGAGGGGCGGTGACTATGGTTGCTTAGGTCGTATTTGATGTGCCAGAAAAAAATTAGGCGAACCGGATCTGGAGGCCCGGGCCCACGGCGGAAGACTATAGCATACGATAATGTGGGAATCGAGCAAAATTCCAGTTTTATGATCATAAAACGCCAAAAAATATAATTTGGTCTTGGCGGGGTCGTGAGTATGGTTCCTAAGAACGTATTTGATGTCCCAGGAATATAATAAGTGATCCCGTTCTGGGGGCCCGGACCCACAGCGGACGGCGTAGGCTATGCATACGAAAATATGAGAATCAGGCAGAATTCCAATTTTATGGCAGTAAAATGCCAAAAAATATAATTTGGTCGTGACGGGGCAGTGACTATGGTTCCTTAGGTCGTATTTGATGTCCTCGAAAAAAATTAGGCGATATGAGTATGGGGGCGGGGCCCCCGGCAGAAGGCGTGGGCTATACCACATTAAAATATGGGAATCGAGCAGAATTCTAATTTTATGGCTGTAAAATGCCGAAAATGTAATTTGTTCATGGCGGGACGGTGAGTATGGTTCCTTGGTCGTATTTGATATCCCATTAAAAAATTTGGCGATCCAGGTTCGGGGGTCCGGTCCCTCGGCAGAAGGCGTGGGCTATAACACACGAAAACATGAAAATCGGGCGGAATTCTAGTTTTATGGCCGTAAAATACCAAAAATATAATTTGGTGAAGTCGGGGTGATGAATAGTGTTCCTTAGGTCGTATTAGATTTCTCGAAAAATATTAGGCGATCCGAATCTGGAAGCTGGAGTCGACGCGAAAGGCGAGGGCTATAGGACACGAAAATATGGGAATGTGGTGGAATTCCAGTTATATAGAAGTAAAATGCCAAAAGATTTAATTTGGTTGTGGCGGGATAGTGAGTACGGTTCCTAAAGTCGTATTTGATGTCCTAAAAAAATATTAAGCGATCCAAGTGCGTGGGCCGGGGTCCACTGCGGAAGGCATGGGCTATAGCATACGAAAATATGAGAATCAGGCAGAATTCTATTTTTATGGCCTAATGCCAAAAAATATAATTTGCTCATGGCGGGGTGGTGAGTATTTGATGTCCAGAAAAAATATTAAACGATCCGGATCCGAGGGCCGGAACCCACGGCGGAAGGCGTGTGCTGTAGCACACGAAAATATTGGAATTAGGCGGAATTCCAGTTTTATGGCCGTAAAACCTCAAAAAATGTTATTTGATCGTCGCAGGGTGGTGACTATGGTTCCTTAGGTCATATGTAATGTCCCAAAAAAATATTAGGCGATCCAGGTCCGGGGGCCTGGGCGCACGGCAGAAGGTTTGGGTTATTCACACGAAAATATAGGAATCGATCGATTCCAGTTTTATGGCCGTAAAATGCCAAAAAATATAATTTGGTCGTCATGGGGCAGTGAGTATGGTTCCTAAGGTCCTATTTGATCTCCCGTAAAAACGATATAAACAATCGGGGTCTAGGGGCGAGGGCCCACGGCGGAAGGCATAGGCTATAGCATATTAAAATATGGGAATCTGGCAGAATTCTAGTTTTATGGCAGTAAAATACCAAAAAATATAATTTGGTCGAGGCGGGACGGTGACTATGGTTCCATAGGTCGTATTTGATTGTCCAAAAAAAATTTGGTGATCCGGGTCCGGGGGCTCGGGCCCACGACAGAAGGCGTAGGCTATAGCACACGAAAATATGGGGATCTGGCAGAATTCAAGTTTTATGGGCGTAAAATGCCAAAAATGTAATTTTTTCATGGCGGCCCAGTGACTATAGTTCCTTGGGTCGTATTTGATGTTTTAGAAAAATATTAGGTGATCCTGGTCTGGAAGCCCGGACCCACGACGAAATTCCAGTTTTATGGCCTTAAAATGTCAGAAAATGTAATTTGGACATGGCGAGGGGGTGACTATGGTTCCTTAGGACGTATTACATGTCCCGAAAAAAATTAGGCAATCCGGATCCGGGGTCCCGGGCTCACGGTGGAAGGCGTTATAGCACACGAAAATACGGGAATCGAGCAGAAATCCAATTTTATGGCCGTAAAACACCAATAAATATCATTTGGTCGTGGCAGGGCAGTGAGTATGGTTCCTTAGGTCGTATTTGATGTCCTAGAAAAATATTAGGTAATCCGGGTCCGAGGGCCCCGACCTACGACTAAAGGTGTGGGCTATAACACAAGAAAATTTGGGTATCGGGCGGAATTCCAGTTTTATGTCCGTAAAATGCCCAAAAACATAAATTGGTCATGGTGGGGCGGTGAGTATGGTTCCTTAAGTTGTGTTTGTTGTTTCGAAAAAATATTAAGCGATCCGGGGCCGGGGGCTGGGACCGACGGTAGAAGGTGTGTGCTATAGCACACGAAAATATGCGAGTCGGGCGGAATTCCAGTTTTATGGCCGTAAGCCAAAAATTAGAATTTGGTCGTGGCAGGGAGGTAACTAAGGTTCCTTAGGTCGTATTTGATGTCCCGAAAAAATATAAGGCGATCCGGGTGCGGGGGACCGGGCCCACGGCGGAAGGCACGAGTTATAGCACACGAAAATATGGGAATCGATTGAAATTCCAATTTTATGGCCGTAAATTGCCAAAATATGTTATTTGGTCGTGGCAAGGCAGTGAGTATCGTTCCTAAGGTCGTATTTGAAGTCCCGAAAAAATATTAAACGATCCGGATCCGAGGCGAGGGCCCACAGCAGAAGGCGTAGGCTATAGAATACGAAAATATGGGAATCGAGCAAAATTCCAGTTTTATGGAAGTAAAATGCAAAAAAATGAAGTTTGGTCATGGCAGGGTGGTGACTATGGTTCCTTAGGTCATATTTGAAGTCTCGAAAAAATATTAGGCGATCAGGGTTTTGGGTCCCGGGCCCACAGCGGAAGGCGTGGGCTATAGCACACGAAAATATGGGAATCAGGCGGAATTCCAGTTTTATGGCTTCAAAATGCCAAAAAAAGTAAGTTGATCATGGCGGGGCAGTGAGTATGGTTACTTAGGTCGTATTTAATGTCCCGAAAAAATATTAGGTGATCCGGGTCCGGGGGCCGGGTCCAAGGCGGAAGGCGTTGGCCATAGCACACAAAAATATGGAAATCGGGCGGAATTCCAGTTTTATGGCCGTAAAATACCAAAAAATGTAATTTGGTCATGGCAGGGCGGCGGCTTTGATTCCTTAGGTCGAATTTCACGTCCCAAAAAAATATTAGGTTACCCGGGTCCGGGGTCCGGGCCCACGGTAGAAGGCGTTGTCTAGCACACAAAAATATGGGAATCAGGCGGAATTCCAATTTTATGGTAGTAAAACGCCAAAAAATAATTTAGTAGGGCGGAGCGGTGACAATGGTTCCTTAGTTCGTATTTGATGTCCCAAAAAAATATTAGGCGATCCGTATCCGGGGGCCCGGGCCCACAGCGGAAGGCATGTGCTATAGCACACGAAAATATGGGAATCGAGCACAATTAAAATTTTTCGGCCGTAAAATGCCAAAAAATGTAATTTGGTCATGGCGGGGTGGTGAGTATAGTTCCTAAGGTCGTATTTGATGTCCAGAAAAAATATTAAGTGATCCGGGTCAGGGGGGCCGGTCCCACGGTGGAAGGCGAAGGCTATAGCGTACGAAAATATGGGAATCGGGCGGAATTCCAGTTTGATGGTAGTAAAACGCCAAAAAATATAATATAGTCACGGAGTGACGGTGACTATGTTCTTTAGGTCGTATTTGATGTCCCGAAAAACTATTAGGCGATCCGTATCCGGGGTCCCGATCCCACGACGGAAGGCGTAGGCTATAGCGTATGAAAATATGGGAATCAGGCGGAATTCCAGTTTTATGGCAGTAAAATGCCAAAAAAAAATAATTTAGTCGTGGCGGGGCAGTGACTATGGTTCCTTAGGTCGTATTGGATGTCCCGGAAAAATATTCGGCGATCTGGATCTGGAGACCCAGGCCCATGGCGGAAGGCGTGGGTTATAACACACGATCATATAGAAATCGAGCGAAATTCCAGTTTTATGGCCGTAAAATGCCCAAAAAAGTATGGTTCCTAAGATCGTATTTGATGTCCCGGAAAAATAATAAGCGATCCGGGTTTGGGGCCCGGGCCCAAAGCGGACGACGTAGTTTATAGTACCTGAAAATATGGGAATCGGACGGAATTCCAGTTTTATGGCAGTAAAATGCCAAAAAATGTAATTTGGTCATGACGGGGCGGTGACTATGGTTCCTTGGGTCGTATTTGATGTCTCGGAAAATAATTAAGTTATATGACTCCGGGAGCCCGGGCCCCCGGCGGAAGGCGTGCCATAGCACACGAAAATATGGGAATAGGGCAAAATTCCAATTTTATGGTTGTAAAATGCCAAAAATGTAATTTGGTCATGGCGGGGCGGTAAGTATAGTTCTTTAGGTCATATTTGATATCCCAGAAAAAAAAATTGGCGATCCGGGTACGAGGGTCCAGGCCCTTGGCAGAAGGCGTGAGCTATAGCACACGAAAATATGGGAATCGGGCGTAATTCCAGTTTTATGGCCGTAAAATGCCAAAAATATCATTTGGTCATCGCGGGGTGGTCAGTTGTGTTCCTTAGGTTGTATTAGATATCACGAAAAAATATTAGGCGATCCGGGTCCGGAAGCCCGAGACCACGGTGAAAAGTGTGGTCTATAGGACGCGAAAATATGTGAATCAGGCGGAGTTCAAGTTTTATGGCAGTAAAATGCCAAAAAATATATTTTATTTATGGCAGGCCGGTGAGTATGGTTCCCTAGGTCATATTGGATGTCCCAAAAAAATATTAGGCAATCCGGAATCGTGGCCGGGGTCCACGGCGGAAGGCGTGGGCTATTGCACACGTAAATATGGGAATCAGGCGGAATTCTAGTATTATGGCCGTAAAATGCCAATAAAATGTATTTTGGTCATGGCAGGGCGGTGAGTATGGTACCTTAGGTCGTATTGAATGTCCCGAAAAAGATTAGGCAATTCGGGTCCAGGGACCCGTGCCTACCGTGTAGAACACGAAAATATGGGAATCGGGCGGAATTCCAGTTTTATGGCCGTAAATGCCAAAAAATACAATTTGGTCAGGGTAGGGAGGTGACTATGGTTCCTTATATCGTATTTGATGTCCCGAAAAAATAGAAGGCCATACGGGTCCGGGGGCTCGGGCCCACGGCGGAAGGCGTGGGTTATAGCACATGAAAATATGGGAATCGATCGGAATTCCAGTTTTATGGCCGTAAAATGCCAAAAAATGTAATTTGGCCATGTCGGGGCAGTGAGTATGGTTCCTAAGGTCGTATGTGATGTCCCGGAAAAATATTAAGCAATCCGGGTCCGGGGGCGAGGGCCCATGGCGGAAGGCGTAGGCTATAGGATACGAAAATATGGGAATCGAGCAGAATTCAAGTTTTGTGGAAGTAAAATGCCAAAAAATATAGTTTGGTCATGGCAGAGCGGTGGCTATGGTTCCTTAGGTCATATTTGATGTCTCGAAAAAATATTAGGCGATCCGGGTCTGGGGCCCGTCCCCACGGCGGAAGGCGGAATTCCATTTTTATGGCCGTAAAATGCCAAAAAATATAATTTGGTCATCGCGGCGCGATGATTATGGTTCCATAGTTCGTATTGATGTCCCGGAAAAATATTAGACGATCCGTGTCAGTGGCCTGGGCTCACGGCGGAAGGCGTGGGCTACAACAAACGAAATTGTAGGAATCGGGCGGAATTCCAATTTTATGGCCGTAAAATGCCAAAAAATATAATTTGGTCATTGCATGGCAGTTCCTATAGTTCCTTAGGTTGTATTTGATGTCCCATAATAATATTAGGCAATTCGGGTCCAGGGGTCCCGGGACACGTCAGAAAGCGTAGCACACAAAAATATGGGAATCGGGGGGAATTCCAGTTTTATGGTCATAAAATGCCAAAACTGTAATTTGGATGTGGCGAGGCGGTGCATACAGTTCCTTAGTTCGTATATGTACCCGAAAAATATTAGGCGAACCGGGTCCGGGGTACTGGGTCCACGATGGAAGGCGGGGCACACAAAAATATGGGAATCGGGCGAAATTCCAGTTTTATGGCCATAAAATGCCAAAAAATATAATTTGGTTATGAAGGGGGGTGATTATAGTTCCTTTGATCGTATTTGATTTCCCGTAAAAATATTAGGCGATCCGCCTCTGGTAGCCCGGGCCCACGGCGGAAGGCGTGGGCTATGCACACGAAAATAAGGGAATCGGGCGGAATTCCAGTTTTATGGCTGTACAATGTCGAGGAGGAGGGGGAGGAAGGCCCTTCCATACAGGCTATAAGCAAAGGAGCATGCCTCAATAACTGGACTATCAGAACCACCAGAGCCCGGCGAGCCTCGGGGTAGCAAGGCTGAACAAGTATCATGCACTATTTTATTTTTTACTAGTTGACTTTCCTTTCGCATTTTTATTTTTGCAAGAAAGAGCTCCAATGTTCAAAAACAGTTATGGAATTTATCAAAGCATTTCAATTTTCTTATGAATCTTACTCTTATTATTTTCTCTCATTACTTTACTTATACAACATTACTATTACTTATCTTGATGAAACAATGACTGTGACATGCAACAAGACAACGCAACAAACGGACATATATTCAGAGGAATATGATATACCGAAAGAGATTGTTAAAGAAGTGGAGAATTTTGAGAACAGACCTAAGTCCAACCTGGATGAGACTGAGATTGTTAACCTGGGAGATGAAGAGAATGTCAAAGAAACACGAATCAACGTTCACTTGTCGTCATCAGAAAAGAAGGAATACACAGAGTTTCTAAGAGAAAATGAGGACATATTTGCATGGTCATACGATGACATGACCGGTCTGAGTACGTCTATTGTGGCACACAAACTACCGACTGATCCGGCATGTCCACCAGTATAACAGAAGCTCAAAAAGTTCAAGCCAGATATGAGTTTAAAATCAAGGAAGAAGTCACTAAACAAGTCAAAGCTAAAGTTCTCAGGGTAGTAGATTACCCGACATGGTTAGCTAACATCGTGCCTGTACCAAAGAAGGACGAGAAGGTCAGAGTCTGTGTAGACTACCGAGATCTCAACCGGGCCAGTCCAAAATACGACTTCCCCTTGCCAAACATACACATCCTGATTGACAATTGTGCCAAGCACGAGTTGCAATCATTTGTAGATTATCTCGCGGGGTATCATCAGGTCTGGATGGATGAAGAAGATGCTGAGAAAACGGTTTACATTTGGGGAATGTACTGCTACAAGATGATGTCGTTTGGGTTAAAGAATGTAGGGGCCACCTACATGAGGGCCATGACTACCATTTTCCATGATATGATACACAAGGAGATCGAAGTATATGTGGATGATGTCATCATCAAGTCCAAGAAAGTTGGATCACATGGAAGATCTGAGGAAGTTTTTCAACTGACTGCGGAGGTACAACCTGAAACTGAATCCCGTAAAATGTGCATTCGAGGTTCTAGCTGGAAAATTGCTTGGGTTCATTGTGAGTCACCGGGGAATAGAACTGGATCCATCAAAGATCAAATCCATTCAAGAATTGCTACCGCCAAGGAACAAGAGGGACATAATGAGTTTCTAAGGGAGACTTATCTACATCAGCCGGTTCATAGCATAATCTACAGTTATCTGTGAGTCGTTCTTCAAGATGTTGAAAAAGGATACCGCCACCAAGTGGACCGATGAATGCTAGAAAGCTTTCGACAGGATCAAGGAATACTTGTCAACACCACCAGTCTTAATCCCACCTGAGCCAAGTAGGCCTTTGCTACTCTACATTGCATGTTAGATGGTGCCTTCGGTTGCGTCCTGGGGCAGCATGATGAAATGGGGAAGAAAGAGCTGGCCATCTATTATCTCAGCAAAGTTCACTCCGTACGAAGCCCGGTATTCTCTGTTAGAAACCACCTGTTGTGCTCTAACTTGGGTCGCCCAGAAGCTGAGGCACTACTTCTGTGCCTATACTATGTATCTTATATTAAGGGTGGATCCTATGAAATACATCTTTCAGATGCCCATACCTACCGGCAAGCTAGCCAAGTGGAAAATCCTGTTGAGTGAATTCGACATTGTCTACGTAACTCAGAAAGCAATCAAGGGACAGGCACTAGCAGATCACCTTGCTGAAAACCCTGTGGATGGAGAATACGAACCCCTAAAGAAGTATTTTCCTGACGAAGAAGTATCATTCATAGGAGAAGACATTGCAGAATCCTATGATGGTTGGAGAATGTTTTTCGATGGACCAGCAAATTTTAAAAGAGTCGGCATAGGGGCAATACTAGTATCAGAAACCGTCCAGCATGTCCGGTGTCTGTCGAACTCAGGTTCTCGTGCACCAACAATATGGCCGAGTACGAAGCCTGCATCTTAGGGATCAAGATGGCTATTGACATGAACATCCAAGAGTTGCTAGTAACTGGGGACTCAGACCTGCTCATACATCAGGTACGAGGAGAATGGGCGACTAAGAATTCCAAGATACTCCCTTATCTGCACCATGTGCAGGAGTTGAGAAAGAAGAGGTTCATAAAGACATAATTCCAGCATCTTCCCAAAGTCCAAAATGAGTTTGCCGATGCATTAGCTACCTTATCACCCATGATACAACATCCAGATACGAACTTGATTGATCCTATTCCGGTGAAATCCATTATCAGCCAGCTTACTGTGCTCATGTCGAAGAAGAAGCAGATGGAAAACCTTGGTTTCACGACATCAAGGAATATTTGGCAAAAGAAGAATACCCAGAGCTTGCAAATACTACACAGAAGCGCACACTTCAGAGATTGTCCAACAATTTCTTTCACAGCAGAGGAATCCTGTATAGGAGGACTCTGGATTTGGGATTACTAAGATGTGTCGACGCAAAGGAAGCATCTAAACTGCTAGAGGAAAATCATGTCGGGACCTGTGGTCTACATATGAATAGTTTTATCTTAGCAAAGAAGATCCTCCGAGCTGGTTACTTCTGGATGACTATGGAAATGCCACTGCTGCTAGATACATGCAGACATGATAAAGGTACCTCCAAATGAGCTCAATACAACAAGCTCACCATGGTCGTTCGCTGCTTGGGGAATGGATGTTATTGTACCAATCGAACATGCCGCTTCCAAAGGGCACAGATTCATCCTAGTGGCAATTGACTATTTTACCAAATGGTTCGAAGCAGCGTCTTACAAAGCAGTGACTAAGAAAGTCATGGCAGACTTTGTCCGCGACCGTATTGTTTGTCGGTTGAGGATCCCGGAGTCAATCATTACTAATAATGGCTCCAACCTCAACAGTGACTTAATGAAAGCTATGTATGAGACCTTCAAGATCAAACACAAGAATTCCATAGCCTACATGCCCCAGATGAACGGAGCCGTAGAAGCCACCAACAAAAACATCAAGAGGATATTGATGAAAATAATAGAGAAGCATAAGCAATGGCACTAGTAGCTATCATTTGCTTTGTTAGGGTATCGCACCACAGTCCCCACATCAACTGGGCAACTCCCTATATGTTGGTTTATGGTACAAAGGTAGTTATTCCCGCTGAAGTAGAAATTCCTTCCTTAAGGATCATACAAGAAGTTGAGCTCGACGATGCGGAATGGGTGAGAAGCCGCTACGAGCAGCTGGCTCTTATAGATGGGAAGAGAATGAATGCAGTTTGCCACTGTCAGCTTTATCAGAACAGAATGTCCAGAGCCTTCAACAAGAGAATCAAACCAAGACTGTTCACACCGAGGCAGCTGGTGTTAAAGAAAATTTTCCCGCATCAAGATGAAGCCAAACGGAAATTCTCTCCCAATTGGCAGGAGGAGCCCTTATACTTGCAGAAATAGATAGAGAAGTTTGGCCAAAACCAATCAATTCAGATGCAGTCAAGTGCCACTATGTGTAATCTTATGTTTTCCTATATGATGTAAGTTGAACTACGTCTGACCTGATTCCCGTTTAAGGGGGGATACGTAGGCAGTCTTATGGGTTCGGTCACAATTCAATAATATTTTCATTTCCCCCCGCAATTGGAAACTAGGGCAGAATTTTGAGGACCCTTAAAATTCCGAAGTAATTTCAACCGATCATCGCAAGCAACCGTCAAAAGCAGCAGCCCAGTAAACTGGGGTAGAATTTTGAGGAGAACTCTCAAAATTCCGAAGCGAGAGAGGTTGCAATGTCCTAAACCACGTCACAGTCGTCGGTTCATCTAAAAAATATTTCTTAAATATATACTCATATCATATTTTTTTTACAAACTCATGCATGTCTGTTACCAAAATTGTTTTTTTTAGC
Source organism: Nicotiana glauca (assembly GCA_026770625.1). Taxonomy (NCBI): domain Eukaryota; kingdom Viridiplantae; phylum Streptophyta; class Magnoliopsida; order Solanales; family Solanaceae; genus Nicotiana; species Nicotiana glauca. The sequence continues at coordinate 38,589 of MU745669.1, forward strand.
AGCGCTACCCCAATGATACGCACAGTATCACCAAAACAGAGCCAAGCAGGTCAAGCAAAGTCATCAGGGGTACGAACTAACCTTTCCCCTTTACAAAACTCACAATTTTTCTTTGGATACAGGCACCCAAGTCGCAAAATCATAGAATATATTATACACTCATACTATTCAAGTATACAACTCTCGGAACCGTCACACCTATTCACAGTTGCTATCCGCACACAATATCCCCAGCAGCCACAATATCACAATCAGCTATCAGCTAAGAAAATTTTATTACTATTCACCTTTTATCTCTTGCATAAGGCTACCATTTTGCCTTTCGAGACTAAGCATTATCTTCATTTGCATTCTCTACATTGCATAAGGCTACCATTCTACCTTTCGAGACTAAGCTCTGTCTCCATCTCCATTCATGCATTGCATAAGGCTACCATTCTGCCTTTCGAGACTAAGCACTGTCTCCATCTGCATTCTCTGCACTGCATAAGGCTACCATTCTGCCTTTCGAGACTAAGCTCTGTCTCCATCTGCATTCTCTACATTGCATAAGGCTACCATTCTGCTTTTCGAGACTAACCTCTGTCTCCATTAGCATTCTCTACATTGCATAAGACTACCATTCTGCCTTTCGAGACTAAGCTCTGTCTCCATCTGCATTCCTGCATTGCATATGGTTACCATTCTGCCTTTCCAGACTAAGCTCTATCTCCATCTGCATTCTTTGATTTGCATAAGGCTATCATCCTGCCTTTTGACACTAAGCTCTGTCTCCATCTTCATTCTCTACATTACATAAGGCTACCATTCTGCCTTCCGAGACTAAGCACTGTCTCCTTCTGCATGGCTGAAAGATCGCCACTTTATTTACACTTGCATGGCTGAAGGATCGCCACTTTATTCATGTCTTGTATGGATGAATATCGCCGCTTTATTTACATCTTGCATGGCTGAAAGATCGCCACTTATTGCAGTTCATCGGCTAAAAGATCGCCAAATACTACATCTCATGGGCTAAAAGATCGCCAAATTATCCGAAGGCGTCATTGTTCAGAGGCACCATTTGCATAGCCCGAGAACACCATGTCATGGCCTGAGGACCCCTTTTTTTTGCATATCATTATTCAAAGGCATCATAGTTCGGAGGCATCATTCTCATAGCCTGAGAGCATCATTTCGTAGCCTGCGAATCCTTTATTATATGCTTCATGGCCCAGAACATCATGGTCTAAGGACGTCATCCTAACCGTCCGAAGACAGCATTCATGATCCGACGGGAACTTGCATCATGTTTAAATTTATGCACAATGTACTCTTGTATTATTTATTTGCAGGTGAATCGGCGAGCAACGGCCATCTCGGCAGAAGCATTCTACTCCAGTCCCCGTAGCCCTACTAAACCTTGACCATTCATCCCAACCTGAATATTGCGTCCGTTCTTGAAAGGTCTCCCTCGTCATACTATGCCGACAGATCCTGAACCACATATGGTCTGATTCCTGTAAGACAAGGGATATATAAGCAGCTCAGGAACCAGAGCATGGCCCAATCTCTTCAAGCCAATTCATTCGGTCAAAATTGGCCATCGTATCTTTACCCGACAACTCTTTCATCCTTCCCGAGTAAAGAGGGGCAGCTGTTGATATCCAATTTTTCCTTTTACATTTTATATACAAAAAAATAGCTTTCAAATAGCATTGGTATGCATATATAAGTATGCCCAAGAGTTTTCCTATTTTTCTTTAATTTTTAAAGATTTTTAAACCAATTTTATTGCCCTATTTTACCAGCAAAAAACCAATAATTATTCCCCAAATATTCTTTTTTTATTCATTTATTGTATTCTTATATTTATACCAAAATATAACTAAGGTAATTTTTGCGTATTTTTACAAATTTATTTAGTATTTTTAAAGCTTAATTGCGTATAATTGCAATATTAGCCAATTTTAAGATTTAATTGCGTTTACGATCACAAAATTGATTTCAATATTTTTTATTTAATATTTATATATTATTAATCAATTTAGTACCTTTAAGTTATTTCCAAAAATAATTCAACTATTTTTGTAAAATAAAAAAGGGAAAAGTGGCTATTTAAATAATAGCCCTAATTATTTCAATTTTAACCTAAATCTACCTTAATTAAACCCAATTTCAATCTCAATTCCCCAACCCATTTTTAATTTAAACCCGCCCCTGACCCAATTAAATCCTACCCGACCCAGACCCCTTCTCATCCTTTCCTTATTTAATTTGCCAACCCCACCAACCCCAAAACCTTCTCACCTACCCGCCACCTCTGAACCCGCTCCGTTCTCTCAAACTATCTCACCATCTCCACCGTGAAAGCCACCGGAATCTATGGCTTCCAAGGCTATGAGAGTCCTATACTTACCTCATGTTGCTCTTACACACCTGATCTCTGAATATTCAAGTCCTGACCTTGAAGGTTTATACCCAGACCTCTGTCGATTTGAAGTTCCACGATCATCTCCGGTGTTTCTCCGGTGTACCATGGTTGTTTGAGCTTGATTCTAACCATTCCGACTTACATCAATGACTTTTTCAAAGCCTTTCTCATTTCTAGGGTTCTTCTGAAACCCTAACCCTTTGAGGATTTCTCTGATTCCTTTAGATCTGTTGTGTATCTATGCTTTCCCTGAGTTTTCAAACGATTTCTCCGATTTTTCTTTCAAAAAAATAACTTTCAAAATCGTTTCCCTTCCTATCTAGGGTTTTTCTGAAAGTGTTTAAGTGTTTTTATGATTTTCTTTGTCTTTCGTGTGTATTTGCCTCTACTATGTTCTTGTATCATGCTCTTGTATGCTTCTCCTACTGTGTTTTCCTATACTATGGTCTCGTATGCTTTTCTACTGTATTTTTTTCTTCTACCATGTTCTTGTATGTTTTCCCTACTGTGTTTTCATATGCTTTTCTACTGTATTTCCTTTCCCCTGTGTTCTTGTGTTTCTCCTACTGTGTTTTTCATTCTTAAGTTTCCTTATTAAGATCTTTCTACTGAGCTCTGTTTAAAGTTTCTTCTAAAAACCTCTTAGCATGCTTTTCTACTGTTCTTATCAGTCCTTTCTCATTATGCTTCGAATTTGTTTCTTTCACTCTGTTTGCTTTGAACCCTTCTATTGTGTTTGCATGTTACTTTTCTATTATGTTTCTCATGAGTTCTGTTGCTGAAAGAAGCATGTTAGAAGTTTTAACTCTTTTCTGAAATCTCTGAACATGTTTCAATTCAATTGCTTGCCCTCTCATCTTTGCTTTGTGATTTTCCTGAATTAGGGTTTTATTTCAAAACCCCTAATTCATTCAGACCAACTTCAAATCTTTGAACTAAGTCTGGACATCCGTGTTTGTATATGATTCTGGATTTTTACTAAACTCTTCTACACTGGATTTTCTATTAATTTTACACTGACACTACAGTCTCTTTTCATGCTTAATATGTTTGTATGCTCCTTATATATGATAAAATTCCCTCTAAAGTGACCTTCAAATTTGTGGTCAGTTCATATTCTCCTCTGAATACTGTCTGATTGATTTCTTTCCATTGTTTGCTGATTTTCTCTGAGACTCGACCTAAGTCTACCCTTCCCAGTTTTTGCGACTTAGTTCATTCATGGGTCAATAATTACAAGATCCCTGTAGGGCCTTTGATTTACTGGCTGTTAATTGATGTCCTTAACTTATTTATACAACCATGTACTTCAAAAACTTGCCCTTAAATAACCTTTTATGTATTTGCCCTTAATTGCATGTTACGCACAAAGTGTGTATTCAATTTCTTTCCTTAAATGGTTTTTACCCGTTTGAATCTAAATTCCTTAATTAAGGGAAGTCTTGTGTAATTGATTGACAATCAGTTCCTTAACTATTTTCTTACCTTATTTCCTCATGGTTTTCTCACTATAAAAGGCACGACTCTTTAACACACAACACACGATTAACAATCCTTCACTACACACTTCACAATCCTTCTGAACTCTTACTTACACTCTCTCTTCTTGTCTGCACTGTGGCTTTTACAAGATTACTGCATTTTCCCTATTTGTTTCTTTGAAACTAGTATGTCCTAATTTAAGCTTCAACATCATCACAATGTGTTTATTTACTGCTTTTGTATCCATGTCTACTTTACGGCTTCTACAGAGTTAAATGTTTAAACCGGCATGTTGATCTCTTTCTGCTTATTCTGCTATGAATCATTACCCCCACCCCCTTATGTGTTTTGAGTTACAGTTTAAAACATGTCAATTTGTAAGTTATTGTCTATGGACTGAACTTGATCCCTTAAAGGATCTTAACTTCTAAACAATGTGTTCTAATAGGCGTATGGGTATGCTAGCATTTCTCATTGCTGAGTATGCCCACTAGCCTGTCTTTGTCCTTTTTCAACTTCCCCCATTCCCTATACCCCTATGTGTATTAATGAGAACTGTTTCCCTTCCCCTTTCCCCTTCAGAATCCTGCACTTGCACTCTCTCTTAGCCTCGAAGTTCTGCCCCCCTCATGTGAGCCTTGTCTTGGGACCTTGAGTTCCCTCTGAACATGGAAAGTTGAAGGCTGGCCTTTCCACACTGCACTATGTCTTAATCTGGTAATGCATTTGGGTGTAAGCACTGCCCGGAATTCATGTGAGACTCTTAGGGAACTTTGACACACCCCAAATGGGAGAAAGGTTTTGGAAATCAGATCTTTTGGAGTTGGTTTACTTCATACTTCAGACAGGAAGTCTGAATCAGGCTCTCCACTGTTGTACTTTTAATTTCTGATGTATTTTTCTTTACTTTATTTTCTCCTGGGCTGTAATAACTTTGTAATAAAACTTTCGGGGTTGGCTAGTGAAAAGGGAGGGGTAACCATGTATGCAAAAGGGGTAGATAACCTGCCTATAGGAATTTCTGACTTCTGCACTCTCATATGTTGATAACCTGCCTATAGGAAAATAGGAATTTCTACATTCTTTCATATAGATACCATGTCTATAGGAATTTCTGCACTTTCATATATATACAATGTCTATAGGAATTTCTGCATTCTTTCATATAGATACCATGTCTATAGGAATCATGCATTCTTTCATATAGATACCATTATTCGGAATCAGAATTCTGCACATGCATATAAAAATATGCCTATAGGTCTTTCTGAATCTTGCATATCCACCTTTCACTAGGCAAACATGTTTATATGTCTTAAATAACCAAATGCGATTAAATATCAAGTTTATATAAAATACACCACCTAGATATCATGCTTGTAGGGTTCCTGCATTTTTTACTATGTCTATAAATGTGTTCAAAAGTCGACAAACACATAGAAAGCATGCCTATAGGAGTTAATCAAATCTGAATCGCCTCACTCGTTTATAAGTCTAAAACCTGCAGTAATAATGCATTACTAGCTGCAGAACTTGTGATCTTTTGCTAAACTTGTCCTCCTTTAATAACTGACAATCAGTATGTAATCAGTTCATATCCTTGTTTCTAAAAAGTCTGTAGATATCATGCCTATAGGATTTTTCGTCCAGCACTTAGGCAGGCCCTAGGATAAGTCTAATAAACCGAATCAGATTTTTTATTAGCTACAATCAGCAGGCAGGCCGGATTCGGACTTCTTATCTGAACTATGTAATAAATGAGTCTGCCTCAAATCTTAAGTTTTAATTAGACCTTAAATAGTACGTGCAAGACATGCTAAACTATGTGCTTTCTTTGGTTTAAATGAGGTCTGTTTGAGCCACCTTTTTATTTGTTTATATGCTCCACCGAACTTGCTATATGTGTTTTTGTCGCCTTAATATTTTACCTTTTGAAACCACCAATAAGCCCAACATCTCCTCCCTTTAGGATTAGTAATCCCAAGCACCTCCGGGACTGACAGAATTGGGGCGGGTAATATCATGCAATAAGTAAACGAGACCATTCTGCGCTTTAATACCTTAAAGGGGTGGGAAAGGGTAGATATGGATATGATGACCACGCGTGCAAGACATTCCATGCGTAGCCCCTCACTGAGGAGTGATTATCGGATGTTGTGTGGGGTGATCCATATTATTCATAAACCTAGGACCCCCTTCCCTTTGCTCTTTGTTTCTTTTAAATCTTTTAAACCATTTCTTCTAAGAAAATCAAATCTCTTTAGTTCTTTCCGATTTTGTGTATTTGTGACCATTACATGAAAATCCCCTCTTATATGAAACTCTTACCTGCCTATGTGCTTAAGTCACAACAACAGCTTGGTTGGGAACCATACTAGTGGATCCTGAGGGGTGCCTAATACCTTCCCCTTGGGATAATTTTAAGCCCTTACCCTTATCCAACTTAAACACTTCTTAGTGTCCTAATGCACTTAAATCATTAGGTGGCGGCTCTTCAATTCCAAAATCCAATTCCCAAAAGGGAACGAGTTGTCCTCCCAAATATCATAAACCCGATTTCACAAAAAAAGGGGGGCGCGACAGGGCGGGGACCACGGCGGAAGGCATGGTATAGCACACGAAAATATGGGAATCGATCGGAATTCTAGTTTTATGGCCGTAAAATGCCAAAAATGTAATTTGGTTGTGGCGGGGCAATGATTATGGTTCGTAACATCATATTTGACGTCCCAAAAAAATATTAGGCGATCCAGGTCTGTGGGCGAGGGCCCACGGCGAAAGGCGTAGGCTATAATGCGAAAATCTAGGAATCGAGCAAAATTTCAGTTTTATGGCAGTAAAACACCCAAAAATGTAGTTTGGTCATGGCGGGGTGGTGAATAGGGTTCCTTTGGTCATATTTGATGTCCAGAAAAAATATTAAGCGACTCGGGTCCGGGGGCGAGGGCTCACGGCGGAAGGCGTAGGCTAGCATACGAAAATATGGGTAATGAGCAGAATTCTAGTTTTATGGCAGTAAGACGTCAAAAAATGTAATTTGGTCATGTCGGTTGCTGAGTATGGTTCCTTAGGTCGTATTTGATTTCCCAAAAAAATATTAGGCGATCCGGGTCAGGGGCCCAGGCCCACGGCGGAAGGCATGGGCTATAGCACACGAAAATATGGTTATCGGGCGGAATTCCAATTTTCTGACCGTAAAACACCAAAAAATATAATTTGGTCATGGCGGGGTGGTGACTACAGTTCCTTAGGTCATAGTTGATGTCCCAAAAAGATATTAGGCCATCCGGGTCCTGGGGACCGGGTCCACGGCGAAAGGCGTGGGCTATAGCACACAAAAATATGGGAATCATGCGGAATTCAAGTTTTATGGCCGTAAAATGCCAAAAAATGTAATTTGATCATGGAAGGCAGTGATTATAGTTCCTTAGGTCATATTTGATGTTCCAAAAAAAGATTAGGTGATCCAGGTCCGGGGGCGCGGTCCCACTGCGGAAGGCGTGGGCTATAGCCCACAAAAATATTTGAATCGCGCGGAATTCAAGTTTTATGGCCGTAAAATTCCAAAAAATATAATTTGTTCATGGAGGGGTGGTGACTAAAGTTCCTTAGGTCGTATTTGATGTTCAAGAAAAATATTAGACGATCCAGGTCCGGGGGCCGGGGCCCACGCACACGAAAATATGGGAATGGGGCAGAATTCTAGTTTCATGGCCGTAAAACACCAAAAAATGTAATTCGGTCATAGCGGTGTGGTGAATATGGTTCCTTAGGTCATATTTGATGTCTCGAAAAAATATTAGGGTATCGAGGTTCGGAGGCCCGAGCCTAAGGCGGAAGTCGTGGGATATAGCACACGAAAATATGGGAATCGGGCAGAATTCCAGTTTTATGGCCGTAAAATGCCAAAAAATATAATTTGGTCATGGAGGGGCTGTGAGCATGGTTACTTAGGTCATATTTGATGTCCAGAAAAATAATTAGGCGATCCGAGTCCGGGGGCCCGGGTCCACAACGGAAGGCAAGGGTTATAGCACACGAAAATATGGGAATCGGGCAAAATTCTAGTTTTATGGCCGTAAGACGCAAAAAAATATAATTTTGTCATGACGGGGGGGTGTATATGGTTTCTTAGGTCGTATTTGATGTCTTATAAAAATATTAGGTAATCGGGGTCCTGGGGTCCGAGCCCACGGCGGAAGGCGTGGTATAGCACACGAAAATTTGGGAATCGGGCGAAATTCATGTTTTATGGTCGTAAAATACCAAAAAATATAATTTGGTCGTGGTGGGGCGGTGATTATGGTTCCTTAGATTGTATTTGATGTCCCAAAAAAATATTAGGCGATCCGAGTTCGGGGGCTAGGTCCCACGGTGGAAGGCGTGGGCTATAGCACACGAAAATATGGGAATCGCGCGGAATTCTAGTTTTATGGCCGTAAATCGCCAAAAAATATAATTTAGTCATGGCGGGGCGGTCACTATGGTTCCTTAGATCGTATTTGATGTCCCAAAAAATATTAGGCGATCCGAGTACGGGGGCCTGAGCCTAAGGCGGAAGGCGTGGGCTATAGTGCACGAAAATATTTGAATCGGGCAGAATTCTAGTTTTATTTCCGTAAAATGCCAAAAAATGTAATTTGGTCATGGAGGCGAGGTGAGTATCACTTAGTCATATAAAATGTCCCGGAAAACTATTAGGTGATTCGGGTCCGGGGACTGGAGCCCATGGCGGAAAAAATATTAAGCTATCCGGGTCTTGGGGCGAGGTCCCATGGTGGAAGGCGTAGGCGCATAAGAAAATATAGAATCGAGCAGAATTCCAATTTTATGGCCGTAAAATGCCAAAAAATATAATTTGGTCATGGCGAGGGTAACTATAGCTTCTTCGGTCGTATTTGATGTTCTGTAAAAATATTAGGCGATCCGGGTTTGGAAGTCTGCGCCCACGGCGGAAGGCGTGGGATATAGCACACGAAAATATGGGAATCGGGCGGAATTCCAGTTTTATGGCCGTAAAATGCCAAAAAATATAATTTGGTCATTGTGTGCTGGTGAGTATGGTTCCTTAGATCATATTTGATGTCACGCAAAAATATTATGCAACTCGGGTCCAGAGGCCGGAGCCCATGGCGGAAGACGTGGGATATAGCACACGAAAATATAGGAATCGGGTGCAATTCCAGTTTTATGGCTTTAAAACCCCAAATAACGTAATTTAGTCATGGAAAAGTGGTGACTATGGTTCCTTAGGTTGTAGTTCATGTCCCAAAATAATTAGGCAATCCGGGTCCGGGGGCCCGGGCCCACGGCGGAAGGCGTTAGCACACAAAAATATGGGAATCGGGCGGAATTCAAGTTTTATGGCTGTAAAATGGCAAAAAATATAATTTGGTCGTGGCAGGGCACTGACTATAGTTCCTTAGGTCGTATTTGATGCCCCAGAAAAATATTAGGCGATCTGTGTCCTGGGGCCCGGGCCCACGGTAGAAGGCGTGGCTATAGCACACGAAAATATGGGAATCGGTCGGAATTCCAGCTTTATGGTCGTAAAATGCTAAAAAAATATAATTTGGTCATGGCGGGGCGGTGATTATGGTTCTTTAGGTCGTTTTTGATGTCCTGAAAAAAGATTAGGCGATCTAGGTCCAGGGGCCCGGTCCCACGGCGGAAAATATGAGAATCGCGCAGAATTCTAGTTTTATGGCCGTAAAATACCAAAAAGTATAATTTGGTCGTGGCGGGGCGGTGACTATTGTTCCTTAGGTCGTATTTGATGTCTCAAAAAAATATTAGGCGATCCGGGTCCTAGGGCCCACATCAGAATGCGTGGGCACACGAAAATACGGGAATCGGGCGGAATCCCAATTTTATGGCTGTAAAATGCCAAAAATGTAATTTGGTCCTGGCGGGGTGGTCACTGTGGTTCCTTAGGACGTATTCGATGTCCCAAAAAAATTGGGCGATCCGGGTCCGAGGGCCCGGCCTAAGGCGGAAGGCGTGGGCTATAACATACGAAAACATGGGAATGGGGCGGAATTACAGTTTTATGGCCGTAAAATGCAAAAAAATTTAATTTGGACATGGAGGGGCGGTGAGTATGGGTTCTTAGGTCATATTTAATGTCCCAGAAATTTATTAGTCGATCCGAGTTTGGGGGCCGGGGCCCACGGCCGAAGGCGTGGGCTAATCGGACAGAATTCGAGTTTTATGACCGTAAAATGCCAAAAATGTAATTTGGTCATGGAAAAGATGTGACTGTGGTTCCTTAAATCGTATTTCATGTCCTCAATAAAATTAGGCAATCCAGGTCTGGGGGCCGGGGTCCACGACGTAAGGCGTATATCACTCAAAAAAATGGGAATCGGGCGAAATTCCAGTTTTATGGCCGTAAAACCCCATAAATGTAATTTGGTCATGGAAGGCCAGAGAGTATGGTTATAGAGGTCGTACTTCATCACGCAAAAATATTAGTTAATCGTGGCTCGGGGGCTGGGGCCCACGGTGGAAGGTGTGGGCTATCGGGCAGAACTCCAGTTTTATGGCCGTAAAACGCCAAAAAATGTAATTTTGTCATGGAGAGGTGGTGATTGTGGTTCCTTAGGTCGTATTTCATGTCCCCAAAAAATTAGGCAATCTAGGTCCGGGGACCCGGGCCCATGACGAAAGATGTGTAGCACACGAAAATATAGGAATCGGGCATAATTCCAGTTTTATGACCGAAAATGCCAAAAAATATTATTTGGTGATGGCGGGGCTGTGACTATGGTTCCTTAGGTCATATTTGATGTCCCAAAAAAATATTAGGCAATCCGGGCCCGGGCCTACGGGAGAAATAAAGTAAAATACCAAATAATAAAGTAATCTGGTCATAGAGGGGCGGGGAGTATGGTTCCTTAGGTTGCATTTGATTTCTCGAAAAAATATTAGGCGATCCGAGTCCGGGGTCTGGGACCCAAGGTGGAAGCATGGCTACAGCACACAAAAATATGGGAATCGGGCGGAATTCCAGTTTGATGGCCGTAAAATGCCAAAAAATATAATTTGGTCATGGAAGGGTGGTGACTATGGTTCCTTAGGTCGTATTTAACGTCCCGAAAAAATATTAGGTGATCCGGGTCCGGGGGCCCGGGCCCATGGCAGAAGGCGTGGGTTATATAGCGCACGAAAATATGGGGATCGATTGGAACTCCAATTTTATGGCCGTAAAATGCCAAAAAATATAATTTGATCATGGTGGGGCAGTGATTATGGTTCCTACAATACTACTTGATGTCCCAAAAAAGTGATAAGCGATCCAGGTCCGGGGGCGACGGCTTACGACGGAAGGTATAAGCTATAGCATACGAAAATATGGGAATCGAGCAAAATTCTAGTTTTATGGCTGTAAAAAACCAAAAAATGTAATTTGGTCATGGAGGGGGTAGCTATAGTTCTTTAGGTCGTATTTGATATCCTAGAAAAATATTAGGCAATTCGGGTCTGGAAGCTCGGGCCCACAGCGAAATGGCGTGGTCTATAACACACGAAAATATTGGAATTGGGCGGAATTCCAGTTTTATGACCGTAAAATGTCAAAAAATTTAATTTGGTCATGGAGGGGGAGTATATTTCCTTAGGTCATATTTTATGAACCGCAAAAATATTAGGCAATCCGGGTCCGAAGGTCGGGGCCCACGGCGGAAGGCCTGGGCTATAGCACACGAAAATATGGAAATTGGGCGCAATTCTAGTTTTATGGCTCTAAAACCCCAAAAAATGTAATTTGGTCATGGCAAGGTGGTGACTATGGTTCCTTAGGTAGTATTTCATATCCCAAAAATATTAGGCAATCGGGGTCCGGGGGCCCGGCCCCTCGGCGGAAGGCATGGTCTACAAAACACAAAAATATTGGGATCGGGCGGAATTCCAGTTTTATGGCCGTAAATTGCCAAAAAATATAATTTGATCCTGGAGGGGTGGTGATCATGGTTCCTTAGGTCATATTTGATGTCCAAGAAAATATTAGGCGCTCCGGGTCCAGGGGCTCGGGCCCAGGCCGAAAGGCGTTGGCTATAGCACACAAAATATGGGAATCGAGAGGAATTTCAGTTTTATGACCGCAAAATGGCAAAAATTATAATTTCGCCAAGGAGGGATGGTGAATATGGTTCCTTAGGTCGTATTTGATGTTTTAAAAAAATATTAGGCGATCCGGGTCCGGGGTCCGGGACCCATGGCGGAAGGCGTGTGCTATGCACACGAAAATATGGGAATGGGGTGGAATTCCAATTTTATGATCGTAAAATGCCCAAAAAATGTAATTTGGTCATGGCGGGGTGGTGATTATGGTTCCTTAGGTTGTATTTGATGTTCAGAAAAAATATTAGGCGATCCAGGTACGGGAGCCCGGGCCCACGGTGGAAGACATGGGTTATAGCACACGAAAATATGGGAATCGGGCGGAATTCCAGTTTTATGGCCGTAAAATGCAAAAAAAGTAATTTGGTCATGGCGGGGCGATGAGTATGGTTCTTTAGGACATATTTGATGTCCCAAAAAATATTAGCCGATAAGGGTCCGGGGGCCGGGACGCACGGCGGAACACGTGCACTATAGTACACGCAAATATGGGAATCGGGCGGAATTCCAGTTTTATAGCCGTAAAATGCCAAAAAAAGAATTTGGCCATGGCGGCACAGTGATTATGGTTCCTTAGGTCGTATCCCGGAAAACATTAGGCGATCTGTGTCCGCAACCCGTGCCCACGGCAAAAGGCGTGGGCTGTAGCATATGAAAATATGGGAATTGGGCGGAATTCCAATTTTATGGTCGTAAAATGTAAAAAAAAAAGTGATTTGGTCATGGAAGGGATAGTTCCTTAGGTCGTATTTGATGTCTCAAAAAATATTAGACAAATCCGGGTCAGGAGGCCCGGGCCGAAGGCAGAAGGTATGGGCTATAGCACACGCAAATATGGGAATCGGGTGGAATTCTAGTTTTATGGTTGTAAAACGCCAAAAAATATAATTTGGTCATGGCAGGGCGGTGACTATGGTTCTGTAGGTTATATTTAATGTCCCGAAAAAACATTAGGTGATCCGGGTCTAGAAGCCTGGGCCCACGGCGGAAGGCCGAGCCCTCGGCGGAAGGCCGGGCCCACGGCGGAAGGCGTCGGCTATAGCACACGAAAATATGGGAATCGGGCGAAATTCCAGTTTTATGGCTGTAAAATGCTAAAAAATATAATTTGGTCATGGAGGGCCAGTGAGTATGGTTCCTTAGGTTGTATTTGATGCCCCGCAAAAATATTAGGCAATCCGAGTACGGGGGTTGGCGCCCACGGCGGAAGGCGGGCTATAGCACACGTAAATGTGGAAATTGGGCGCAATTCTAGTTTTATAGCTCTAAAACCCCAAAAAATGTAATTTGGTCATGGCAAGGTGGTGACTATGGTTCCTTAGGTAGTATTTCATATCCCAAAAATATTAGGCAATCCGGGTCCGGGGGCCCGGCCCCTCGGCGGAAGGCATGGTCTACAAAACACGAAAATATTGGGATCGGGCGGAATTCCAGTTTTATGGCCGTAAATTGCCAAAAATATAATTTGATCCTGGAGGGGTGGTGATCATGGTTCCTTAGGTCATATTTGATGTCCAAGAAAATATTAGGCGCTCCGGGTCCAGGGGCTCGGGCCCAGGCCGAAAGGCGTTGGCTATAGCACACAAAATATGGGAATCGAGCGGAATTTCAGTTTTATGACCGCAAAATGGCAAAAATTATAATTTCGCCAAGGAGGGATGGTGAATATGGTTCCTTAGGTCGTATTTTATGTTTTAAAAAAATATTAGGCGATCCGGGTCCGGGGTCTGGGAACCATGGCGGAAGGCGTGTGCTATGCACACGAAAATATGGGAATCAGGTGGAATTCCAATTTTATGATCGTAAAATGCCCAAAAAATGTAATTTGTTCATGGCGGGGTGGTGATTATGGTTCCTTAGGTCGTATTTGACGTTCAGAAAAAAATTAGGCGATCCAGGTACGGGAGCTCGGGCCCACGGTGGAAGACATGGGTTATAGCACACGAAAATATGGGAATCGGGCGGAATTCCAGTTTTATGGCCGTAAATTGCCAAAAATATAATTTGATCCTGGAGGGGTGGTGATCATGGTTCCTTAGGTCATATTTGATGTCCAAGAAAATATTAGGCGCTCCGGGTCCAGGGGCTCGGGCCCAGGCCGAAAGGCGTTGGCTATAGCACACAAAATATGGGAATCGAGCGGAATTTCAGTTTTATGACCGCAAAATGGCAAAAATTATAATTTCGCCAAGGAGGGATGGTGAATATAGTTCCTTAGGTCGTATTTGATGTTTTAAAAAAATATTAGGCGATCCGGGTCCGGGGTCCGGGACCCATGGCGGAAGGCGTGTGCTATGCACACGAAAATATGGGAATGGGGTGGAATTCCAATTTTATGATCGTAAAATGCCCAAAAAATGTAATTTGGTCATGGCGGGGTGGTGATTATGGTTCCTTAGGTCGTATTTGACGTTCAGAAAAAAATTAGGCGATCCAGGTACGGGAGCTCGGGCCCACGGTGGAAGACATGGGTTATAGCACACGAAAATATGGGAATCGGGCGGAATTCCAGTTTTATGGCCGTNCGGAATTTCAGTTTTATGACCGCAAAATGGCAAAAATTATAATTTCGCCAAGGAGGGATGGTGAATATAGTTCCTTAGGTCGTATTTGATGTTTTAAAAAAATATTAGGCGATCCGGGTCCGGGGTCCGGGACCCATGGCGGAAGGCGTGTGCTATGCACACGAAAATATGGGAATGGGGTGGAATTCCAATTTTATGATCGTAAAATGCCCAAAAAATGTAATTTGGTCATGGCGGGGTGGTGATTATGGTTCCTTAGGTTGTATTTGATGTTCAGAA